>CAWUFW010020702.1:0-143279 GCA_963921515.1 Calotriton arnoldi | reverse complement strand
TGCCTACCCCCGGACACTGTAGTTTGCTATGGCAGGACGGGGCCTCGCGGCTCCCGTCCTGCCATACGCACTGCTGAATATTGGAGGAGAGAGCAGAGAACCTGCTCTCTCTTCCAATATCCAAAGCGATTGCTACCACATGGGGAGCAGCATGTCAGCTGCTCCCCATGTGGAATAGCAATGCCGGCTCCCAAGGGACGTGGGGAGCCGGCGCGGGACTGTGGGGGATTGGGGACCCCCACAGTCCCCAACGGAGAGGGCCAGCCCCGGGGGATGGGGTCCCCGGGGCAAGTAGTGGCTCCGGGAGACACGCGGCCCCCTCCCAAAAAAACAAAAAAAAATTTTTCAAAAGGAAAGGCCGGCCCCGGGAGATGGGGTCCCGGGGCCTTAAAATGGCCAGAGGAGGGGGCCACGCTGCCCCCCTCAAAAAAAAAATATAGAGGCCATGCCCCGGGGATGGGGTCCCGGGGCCAATACAGGCCAAGGGAAGGGGGCCACGCGGCCCCCTTCCGTTTTTTCATGGTAATTTTAAAAGAGAGGGTAAGGCCCTGGGGGATGGGGTCCCCAGGGCCCAAAAAAGAAAAAAGGAAGGGGGCCACACAGCCCCCTTCAGGGAAAAAAAAAATTTTTTTTTTTTAAAACGATCGGGCCCGCAGGCCCCGCCCCCTTCCTTCACCACTCTGCAAACGCGCCCCTGGCGCGTTTGCAGAGGGGGAACGCAACTCCTTGAATACTGGGGGTCCCTGGGGCCAACTAGCCCACCAGGTACCTCCAGTATGCGCCAGGGGCTGCCTTGCAGAGAGGTGTACAGAGGCCACGCCCCTTTTACACCTCTCTGCAACGCAGCTCTGTGGCGCTTTTTGAGGCATATGGTGGGCTAGTTGGACCTCCGGGGACCCTCAGGATTCAAGGGGACTTAATCCCCCAACTTAAACGCGCCACGGGCGCGTTTGCACAGTGGTGAAGGGAGAGGCGGGGCTTCAGGTGACATGTGTGCAAACAGGCCCGTGGCGCGTTTTTAAGATGGGGAATTAAATCCCTTCAATCCTGAGGGTCCTGGGGCCAACTAGCCCAACAGGTACATCCAGAAAGCGCCACAGAGCTGCGTTGCAGAGAGGTGTAAAAGGGGTGTGGCCTCTCTACACGTCTCTGCAACGCAGCCCCTGGCGATATTGGAGGTTCCTGGTGGGCTAGTTGGCCCCTAGGGACCCTCAGGATTCAAGGGGACTTAATCCCCAACTTAAAACGCGCAACGGGCGCGTTTGCACAGATGTCACCTGAGGCCCCGCCCCTCCCTTCACCATTGTGCAAATATTCCTCTAAAATCAGCCGAAATACGAATTCCGATTTACTCACCTGTTATCAGGAGAGACCTCAGTGCTGCATCTTTCAGCCCAGTACTGGTCCTGAAAAGTAATTTTAACCGTACTTACCGGTAACTTGAATTTCCTTCATAGGCTAACATTGACTGGTTTCACTTGGAAATTCTTCTAAGTGTGGAGTTTTGGAACTTTAAAATATTCCTCTAAAATCAGCCGAAATACGAATTCCGATTTACTCACCTGTTATCAGGAGAGACCTCAGTGCTGCATCTTTCAGCCCAGTACTGATCCTGAAAAGTAATTTTAACCGTACTTACCGGTAACTTGAATTTCCTTCCATAGGCTAACATTGACTGGTTTCACTTGGAAATTCTTCTAAGTGTGGAGTTTTGGAACTTTAAAATATTCCTCTAAAATCAGCCGAAATACGAATTCCGATTTACTCACCTGTTATCAGGAGAGACCTCAGTGCTGCATCTTTCAGCCCAGTACTGATCCTGAAAAGTAATTTTAACCGTACTTACCAGTAACTTGAATTTCCTTCCATAGGCTAACATTGACTGGTTTCACTTGGAAATTCTTCTAAGTGTGGAGTTTTGGAACTTTAAAATATTCCTCTAAAATCAGCCGAAATACGAATTCTGATTTACTCACCTGTTATCAGGAGAGACCTCAGTGCTGCATCTTTCAGCCCAGTACTGATCCTGAAAAGTAATTTTAACCGTACTTACCAGTAACTTGAATTTCCTTCATAGGCTAACATTGACTGGTTTCACTTGGAAATTCTTCTAAGTGTGGAGTTTTGGAACTTTATAATATTCCTCTAAAATCAACCAAAGTACGAATTCCAATTTACTCACCTGTTATCAGGAGAGAACCCAGTGCTGCATCTTTAGCCCAGCACTGACCCTGAAAAGTAATTTTAACCGTACTTACCAGTAACTTATATTTTCTTCCATAGGAATCCATTGTCTGGTTTTCAGCAGAAAAGTTTCAAAGTGTCGATTTTCACAAACTACAAATATTCCTTAAAATCGCCTGTATGACTTAAACGCATTCTTTCAACTGTTTACAGGAGATGCACCAGTGCTGGATCCAGGATCCAACACTGAGTAAGAAAAAGTAACGATAACAGTTTTTACCTGCTAAGTGAATTTCCTTCCATAGGATAACATTGGTGATTCTATGAGAAAAAGTTTCTAAGTGTCAACTTTTAAAATACAATAATATTCCTTAAAAATCACGACTGTAACCAAAACGCTTTACTCAACTGTTTACAGGAGATGTCCCAGGACTGAATCTAGGATCCAGTCCTGTGGTTAGAAAAGTAATCCATAAAGTAACTAATTGCATTTAACTAGAAATTCACATTGAGCTGAATGTTGCATTGTGTTTGAAAATGTGTTGCCCATTGCAACAACTGTAACTACTGTACTTAAAAGTCTATTGCCTATGTGCAAAGTATTTAAACTAAAGTAATTCATTCTGAGAAAGTATTTTTGTAATGTAATGTATAATGTAATTACAATGTAATTTAAAAATAAAATATGTAAAAAAAATTGTTTCTAAAAATGTAGTAAATCAGTATGAAAAAATTAATATAACAATTAATACATTTAAAAATTGTCATTTACAAAACCTTTGAAATTCACTGAAAAACCGTAGGTTTCAGACATGTTATAGTTACAAATTAGCATTTAAAAACCTTGAAATTCACTGAAAAACCATAGGTTTCAGGCACGTTATAGTTACAAATTAGCATTTAAAAACCTTTGAAATTCACTGAAAAACCATAGGTTTTAGGGACAGTTATAGTTAGTTGGACATTGCACTCGTACAAAACCCGTGAAATTCCCCGTTATAGTTAGTCCAGCTAACTATAACTCGCGCCCGCAATGCACTGCTGATGACGCCACATATTACATCACTCATGACATGGTCAGTGACATCACTGATGACATCACTGATGACATCTCAAATGACATCACTGATGACATCACTGATGACATCATCCATGTGATAATCTCATGCATCTTCTCACACCCTAATATAACCTTTGATACACCCACTCTAAATTACAGACTGCCATTCGCAAAACCATAGACACTCCAACACCAATAACTACATACCCACTCACTGATTCTTAGGTCTACACACACATCCACTCACTCACCCGTACAGTCACTCATACTTACGGTCACTCAGTACAGGACTATCATATGCACTCATACTCCTATATAGACACTCAAACACCGCCACTCATCCATAGAGGTACTCACACACCTAGTCAGTCATGCAAATAATTAAACACACTACCATTTACTCACCTATACAGTTATACACACACCAGCTCACTTACTCATACAAATACTAGCACATTCTTACGCTCTTATACAATCACTGATACAAGCACACACTCATCCATACAGCCACTATCACAATCACTCACTCTCGCTTATAGCTATTTATATACTCCAACACACATATATACTGCCTTTCACATATGTAGTTACTCACACATGTACCACTGGGACATACATTCACTCACTAACACACTCTTACACACACTTACCCACCCATACAGTCTATCACAGATGCACTCTTGAAACCATCCACCCAGTGAATCACCCACTCACACATCTATGCACAGAGTCGCACACACCCCTCCCACACAAACACTCAGGCACCCATACAGATACTCAGACAAGCATTCAATAACTCATATAGACACTCATGTAGCTATTCACAAACACATGCAGCCACTTACACAGCAACAGACAGACGGATACAGACATTCACCCAGTTTAGTCACTAACCCATGCATTCAGTAAGATACGTTAAATCACTCACTTATAGAGTCAGTCACGCACCTACTAAATCATCCATACAGACACTTACACACCCACTCATTCTTCAATACGTCTTTTCCTATATATATTAAAAATATTTAAACTTTACAGAAACACACAGTCACTGGATGATGTCATCAGTGATGTCATCAGTGATGTCATTTGAGATGTCATCAGTGATGTCATCAGTGATGTCACTGACCATGTCATGAGTGATGTAATATGTGACGTCATCAGCAGTGCATTGCGGGGCGTGAGTTATAGTTAGCTGAACTAACTATAACGGGGAATTTCACGGTTTTGTACGAGTGCAATGTCCAACTAACTATAACTGTCCCTAAACCTATGGTTTTTCCAGTAGAATATATATATATATATTCACTGAAAAAACCATAGGTTTTAGGGACAGTTATAGTTAGTTGGACATTTCACTCGTACAAAACCCGTGAAATTCCCTCGTTATAGTTAGTTCAGCTAACTATAACTCGCGCCCCGCAATGCACTGCTGATGACGTCACATATTACATCACTCATGACATGGTCAGTGACATCACTGATGACATCACTGATGACATCTCAAATGACATCACTGATGACATCATCCAGTGACTGTGTGTTTCTGTAAAGTTTAAATATTTTTAATATATATAGGAAAAGACGTATTGAAGAATGAGTGGGTGTCTAAGTGTCTGTATGGATGATTTAGTAGGTGCGTGACTGACTCTATAAGTGAGTGATTTAACGTATCTTACTGAATGCATGGGTTAGTGACTAAACTGGGTGAATGTCTGTATCCGTCTGTCTGTTGCTGTGTAAGTGGCTGCATGTGTTTGTGAATAGCTACATGAGTGTCTATATGAGTTATTGAATGGTTCTCTGAGTATCTGTATGGGTGCCTCAGTGTTTGTGTGGGAGGGGTGTGTGCGACTCTGTGCATAGATGTGTGAGTGGGTGATTCACTGGGTGGATGGTTTCAAGAGTGCATCTGTGATAGACTGTATGGGTGGGTAAGTGTGTGTAAGAGTGTGTTAGTGAGTGAATATATGTCCCAGTGGTACATGTGTGAGTAACTACATATGTGAAAGGCAGTATATATGTGTGTTGGAGTATATAAATAGCTATAAGCGAGAGTGAGTGATTGTGATAGTGGCTGTATGGATGAGTGTGTGCTTGTATCAGTGATTGTATAAGAGCGTAACAATGTGGTAGTATTTGTATGATTAAGTGAGCTGGTGTGTGTATAACTGTATAGGTGAGTAAATGGCAGTGTGTTTAATTATTTGCATGACTGACTAGGTGTGTGAGTACCTCTATGGATGAGTGGCGGTGTTTGAGTGTCTATATAGGAGTAAGAGTGCATATGATAGTCCTGTACTGAGTGACCATAAGTATGAGTGACTGTACGGGTGAGTGAGTGGATGTGTGTGTGTAGACCTAAGAATCAGTGAGTGGGTATGTAGTTATTGGTGTTGGAGTGTCTATGGTTTTGCGAATGGCAGTCTGTAATTTAGATTGGGTATATCAAAGGTTATATTAGGGTGTGAGGAGGTGCATCAGATTATCACGTGGATGATGTCATCAGTGATGTCATTTGAGATGTCATCAGTGATGTCATCAGTGATGTCACTGACCATGTCATGAGTGATGTAATATGTGACGTCATCAGCAGTGCATTGCGGGGCGCGAGTTATAGTTAGCTGAACTAACTATAACAGGGAATTTCACGGGTTTTGTACGAGTGAAATGTCCAACTAACTATAACTGTCCCTAAAACCTATGGTTTTTTCAGTGAATTTCAAAGGTTTTTTAAATGCTAATTTCTAACTATAACGTGTCTGAAACCTATGGTTTTTTCAGTGAATTTCAAAGGTTTTTTAAATGCTAATTTCTAACTATAACGCCCTAAAACCTATGGTTTTTTCAGTGAATTTCAAAGGTTTTGTAAATGACAATTTTTAAATGTATTAATTGTTATATTTATTTTTTTGATACTGATTTACTACATTTTTAAAACTATTTATTTTTATATATTTTATTTATTAAATTACATTGTAATTACATTATACATTACATTACAAAATATACTTTCTCAGAATGAATTACTTTAGTTTAAATAGTTTGCAAATAGGCAATAGAGTTTTAAGTACAGTAGTTACAGTTGTTGCAATGGGCAACACAATTTCAAACACAATGCAACATTGAGCTCAATGTGAATTTCTAGTTAAATGCAATTAGTTACTTTATGGATTACTTTTCTAACCACAGGACTGGATCCTAGATTCAGTCCTGGGACATCTCCTGTAAACAGTTGAGTAAAAGCGTTTTGGTTACAGTAGTGATTTTTAAGGAATATTATTGTATTTTAAAAGTTGACACTTAGAAACTTTTTCACATAGAATCACCAATGTTATCCTATGGGAGGAAATTCACTTAGCAGGTAAGTAGTGTTATCGTTACTTTTTCTTACTCAGTGTTGGATCCTGGATCCAGCACTGGTGCATCTCCTGTAAACAGTTGAAAGAATGCGTTTAAGTCATACAGGCGATTTTTAAGGAATATTTGTAATTTGTGAAAATCGACACTTTGAAACTTTTCTGCTGAAAACCAGACAATGGATTCCTATGGAAGGAAATGTAAGTTACTGGTAAGTACGGTTAGAATTACTTTTCAGGGTCAGTGCTGGGCTAAAAGATGCAGCACTGGGTTCTCTCCTGATAACAGGTGAGTAAATTGGAATTCGTACTTTGGTTGATTTTAGAGGAATATTATAAAGTTCCAAAACTCCACACTTAGAAGAATTTCCAAGTGAAACCAGTCAATGTTAGCCTATGAAGGAAATTCAAGTTACCGGCAAGTACGGTTAAAATTACTTTTCAGGACCAGTACTGGGCTGAAAGATGCAGCACTGAGGTCTCTCCTGATAACAGGTGAGTAAATCAGAATTCGGATTTCGGCTGATTTTAGAGGAATATTTGTATGTTTCAAAAATCAACACTTAGAAACTTTTTCAGCAAAAGCAGGCAATGATATCCTATGGAAGGAAATTCAAGTTACTGGTAAGTACGGTTAAAATTACTTTTGAGGATCAGTACTGGGCTGAAAGATGCAGCACTGAGGTCTCTCCTGATAACAGGTGAGTAAATCGGAATTCGTATTTCGGCTGATTTTAGAGGAATATTTTAAAGTTCCAAAACTCCACACTAGAAGAATTTCCAAGTGAAACCAGTCAATGTTAGCCTATGGAAGGAAATTCAAGTTACTGGTAAGTACGGTTAAAATTACTTTTGAGGATCAGTACTGGGCTGAAAGATGCAGCACTGAGGTCTCTCCTGATAACAGGTGAGTAAATCGGAATTCGTATTTCGGCTGATTTTAGAGGAATATTTTAAAGTTCCAAAACTCCACACTTAGAAGAATTTCCAAGTGAAACCAGTCAATGTTAGCCTATGGAAGGAAATTCAAGTTACTGGTAAGTACGGTTAAAATTACTTTTCAGGACCAGTACTGGGCTGAAAGATACAGCACTGAGGTCTCTCCTGATAACAGGTGAGTAAATCGGAATTCGTATTTCGGCTGATTTTAGAGGAATATTTATATAGTTCCAAAACTCCACACTTAGAAGAATTTCCAAGTGAAACCAGTCAATGTTAGCCTATGGAAGGAAATTCAAGTTACTGGTAAGTACGGTTAAAATTACTTTTCAGGACCAGTACTGGGCTGAAAGATACAGCACTGAGGTCTCTCCTGATAACAGGTGAGTAAATCGGAATTCGTATTTCGGCTGATTTTAGAGGAATATTTTAAAGTTCCAAAACTCCACACTTAGAAGAATTTCCAAGTGAAACCAGTCAATGTTAGCCTATGGAAGGAAATTCAAGTTACTGGTAAGTACGGTTAAAATTACTTTTCAGGACCAGTACTGGGCTGAAAGATACAGCACTGAGGTCTCTCCTGATAACAGGTGAGTAAATCGGAATTCGTATTTCGGCTGATTTTAGAGGAATATTTGCACAATGGTGAAGGGAGGGGCGGGGCCTGAGGTGACATCTGTGCAAACGCGCCCGTGGCGCGTTTTAAGTTGGGGGATTAAGTCCCCTTGAATCATGAGGGTCCCTAGGGGCCAACTAGCCCACCAGGAACCTCCAGTATGCGCCAGGGGCTGCGTTGCAGAGACGTGCAGAGAGGCCACACCCCTTTTACACCTCTCTGCAACGCAGCTCTGTGGCGCTTTCTGGATGTACCTGTTGGGCTAGTTGGCCCCCAGGGACCCTCAGGATTGAAGGGGATTTAATTCCCCATCTTAAAACGCGCCACGGGGCCTGTTTGCACACATGTCACCTGAAGCCCCGCCCCTCCCTTCACCACTGTGCAAACGCGCCCCTTGGCGCGTTTTAAGTCGGGGGATTAACTCCCCTTGAATCCTGAGGGTCCCTGGGGTGCAACTAGCCCACCAGCTACCTCCATTAAGCGCCACAGAGCTGCGTTGCAGAGAGGTGTAAAAGGGCGTGGCCTCTGTACACCTCTCTGCAAGGCAGCCCCTGGCGCATACTGGAGGTTCCTGGTGGGCTAGTTGGCCCCCAGGGACCCCCAGTATTGAAGGGGAATTACTTCTCATCTGCAAACGCGCCAGGGGGCGCGTTTGCAGAGTGGTGAAGGAAGGCGGCGGGGCCTGCGGGCCCGATCGTTTTTTTTTTGTTTTTTTTTCCTGAAGTGGGGCTGTGTGGCCCCCCTTCCTTTTTCCTATTTTTGGGCCCTGGGGACCCCATCCCCCAGGGCCTTACCCCTTTTTTTTTTTTTTTTTAATTAAACGGGAAGGGGGCCGCGTGGCCCCCTCCCGTGGCCGAATCCTGCCCCGGGGACCCCATCCCCGGGGCATGGCCACACTTTTAAATTAATTTTTAAGGAGGGGGCTGCGTGGCCCCCCTCCTCAGGCCTCCTTTTGCCCCGGGACCCCATCCCCCGGGGCAGGCCTTTTTTTTTATTATTTTATTATTTCTGGGGAGGGGGCCGCGTGGCCCTCCTCCCGGGCCACTTATGGCCCCGGGGACCCCATCCCCCGGGGCCTGGCCTCTTGTTGGGGACTGTGGGGGGTCCCCAAACCCCCACAGTCCCGCCGGCTCCCCGTGTCCTAAGGGAGCCGGCATTGCTTTCACATGGGGAGCAGCTAACATGCTGCTCCCCATGTGGAAAAGCAATTGTCTTTGGATATTGGAGCTAGAGCAGGTTTCCCTGCTCTCTTCCAATATCCAAAGCAGTTTGCAATGACAGGACGGAGCCGCGAGGCTCCCGTCCTGTCATTGCAAACAGCAGTGTCCCGGGGGTAGGCACCCCGGGACACTGCAGGAGCCGGCTCCTGGGGGTGGCGGTCCCCAGGGCCACCACAGGCTCCAGGAGGGGGCCGCGCGGCCCCTCCCCCACATCAGCACAGCCCCGGGGAGGTGGTGGTCCCCGGGCTTCGGGGTCCAAAACGGACCCCCATTTTAAATGTGTTAGTGCCCCGGGGAGGTGGCGGTCCTCGGGCGTGTGGGGGCTCGAGCCCCCCACACAGGAAATTAAAAAAAAAAAGAAGCCCCGGGGAGGTGGTGGTCCTCGGGGCTGCGGGAGGGCCGAGTGCCCTCCCGCACCATTTTAAAATGAAAGCCCCGGGGGTGGCGGTCCCCGGGGCTTGGGGGGCCCTTTGAGGCCCCCCATACATAAATTTAACCCCCCCACCATGCCCCCGGGACTTGGGCCACCCGGGGCAAAATACAATCGAAGCGCGGGAGACCGCGCTTCGATTTTTTTTTTTCGGCAGGATCCGCGCACCCTGAGCGCATCCTGCCGATTTAAAAAATAAAAATGCTTTTTCTGCCCAGGGGGTCCTTATGGGACCCCTGAGCAGACCTAGGGGGTCAGGGTGTTTCTACCCTGCCCCTTTGTGCGCTTTGCGCACTTGTTTCTGTCCCTCGGTTCTACCGAGGGATAAAATGGCTGCCAACATTTCCTGAATCGGAATGTTGACAGCCAGCTGACAGCCAATTAACATGCAGCTCGTGATCGGGACGGTGCGCGCAGGGTGCGCTCAGGGTGCGCGGATC
The DNA here is from genome assembly GCA_963921515.1 of Calotriton arnoldi. Lineage (NCBI taxonomy): Eukaryota > Metazoa > Chordata > Amphibia > Caudata > Salamandridae > Calotriton > Calotriton arnoldi. Next base: position 133,031 of record CAWUFW010020702.1, on the reverse strand, counting down.
CTCCGTGCCCATAGATATATATGTACTTTTACTTTTGATTTTCTCAGCAACTACTGAACGGATTTACACCATTTAACAAAAAGGGTTCTTTCTGAACCAAGAACTACCTCTTTGCCAAATTTGGTGTAATTCCGTTCAGCAGTTCGGGCTGTAGCCGTGTCTAAAGTTTCCTATGGAAAAATGAATGGGGAAAACGCGTTTTGGGACCCCCTTTTTCTCGGCCCCGCTTGACGAATCACCCGAGACTTTCAGGGTAGGAGCGGACCGGAGCGCCCACAAAGTTTGAAAATTTTGCGAAGATACGTCAACCGGCAAGAGAGTTATTTCAAATAGAATGTCGCGGATTTCCTATGGAAAATAGGTTCTAACTATAACTATCTACTGGCGACCGCCAGTAGATAATTTAAGGCAGTCCAGCAAAAAGAGAAAAACGATCAAGGATCATCGGGAGGAGTCGTGAGGGGAAAAGGAACGGAACAAAGGTCAGACAAAATGGCGGGTCCAAGTCGTTGGTATAGAAGGAGACCATCTCCCAAATTTTTTTTTTTTAAATGGCGGGATGCACAAAAGTCACCAAAGTCAAGAATCCAGAAGAAGAACACAGAGAGCAGGATTCCATTGAGTAGAGTCAGAGGGGGGACGCAGCATAGGAAAGGATACCCTGGCGAGGGACTGGTTGTTTGAGATGGCCCGGAGTTATCACGAGGCATTATGTCCTCCGAAGGCGCCATTTTGATGACAGGCAGCGCCGATTCCAGTTTGACTCAGAGTTCGGGGGAGTTGGTATATAAACATTGCCCTGCACGTCTCGCCCGTTTTTGTGCCTGCCGCCGCCCCCAGATAGCCGTTTCAATGCTTTATATGCAGTAGGCCGCCCCTCGCCCGCTGCACAGCTCCACTGCTGTGATCAGTCCTCGGGTCCCCAACCGAAGGGAGAGGGCTATGATTCACGGCCAATACTCCCCGGGCCGTCAGCTGCTGGGTCGCCGGAGGCGGGTAGGGAGAAAGAGCAGAGACGCAATCCTGGCCCGGGCCCAGACACTCGCGGGCCGGATCGGGTGCCAGCTGCAAGGATCGCACCGACTGTGCATCCGGGCACTCGCAGCGCTCACCTCCGAGGCAGAAAGCCGGCACCGAAGTCGTGGTGTAGCTGCATTCAGCTCCAGGGTGGAGAGAGCATCGCTCCTTCCGCCGTCTTCGCCCAGGGATCGCACAGTCCCCTCTCCGTCCAGCGGCGCGTGGCGGCACCATCGCAGCCGAGTTCCGCGGCCACCAGCAAGCACGGCGCCGCTTCTCAAGCGTCGCTCTCGATCCGCTTCCGATCTTCGTTTGGGGGCCAGTATACATTCTTAACCATTTGCTGACTGGAGTTTGCCACACCATTTAATATAGACAACGCAATGTCTTTACCATTGTCTACCAATTTTCCACACTCACATCCAGGTTTGATTGCACACCTTCCAGCAGTGCACAATACTTTTCCACGTGCTTGACTTGTACTTCTCCTTGCATCCCTGCAAACATTCGCAAAGTGACCCACACTTCCACATTTTTTGCATTCTCTATTGATCGCAGGACACCCTACATATGAAGCAATGTGCGCTCTACAGCCACATCTGTAACAGATACCGGTTTTGTCAGGTCTATCAAACTACCTAGCCTCTCCAAAGTTGCTTGTGTGGGTTTCACTAGACCCAGAATGGAATCATTCAGGGCGATGGTCATCTGTACGTTTCACAACAAACACCTCTTCAACACTCTCCACATGCATGCTAGCGTTCTGAACAGTGGACATCCACTTTTCAGATTGTTCAAATGCTTTTGCAGTTGGAATAGCTTCTGCCAGTTTGGAATCCCCCGTGACCCATAATTGTTTCTGAGTCTTTTTGTTCCTCACATGTACAATAATCTAGTCCCTAATCATTTCGTCTGTCATAATACCAAAATTGCAATGAATGCACAAAGCCGTCAAAAAGTCATGAAAAGATTTACCCTCCTTCTGTGCTCTAGTGTAAAATTTGAACCTATTTAAAGCACTATTTGTAGTCTGTTTAAATCTTTGCTCCACCCTTAAAATGGCTTCTTGATAAACATTCAAATCCTCTTGACAATCGGGTGGCATGACTTGCGGCAAGGCTCTAAAAACAACTTGGCCTTCTGAACCAAGACAGTGTAAAGAAATGCTCTTTTTCCACTCCGCACCCATACGTTTGCCATCAGTTTCTCTCATGTAAGTCAGAAACTCTTCCTTCCATCTTGTCCACGGAATGGGGGGTTCGCCTTTACTTTGTTAGAACTTTGCTGGTGGGTCAAACTGCGTAGCTTCTTTAGATAAAAATACTTCTCCAGTTCCCCCAAAAAATGAAATCTCCAATACACCAGTAATGACATAAGTAACACACTATTTGCAAAGTGTTGACCAAAATAGGATAAAGTAATTTTAGCGAAATAGGGGGAACTGCTGTCAATTTAACAATTTGAGCCACTTACTGGAGCTCATGCATTGAAAGCGAGTATTCTAAGCAGGATATGCGTAGCCAATGTGACCAAAAACTGATGAAGAAGCAAACTGTAAATGTGAGCAGGCGGTGAAGGAGACAAAACACACCCAAAAAATAAAGTTGCCACACTTAAAAGTTAGGTTCCTTACAATCCTCATCAATAGGATTCCCATCCTCGTCGCCATTGTAGTAAAGTATTCCAGTCCACGCAGAGGTTTTAAGATTTTATTCTTGCAGCACAGCAAAGCATCCACAGTCAGGACAGCTCCAGATGCAACTGAAGCATCCCTTGCATTCTACATTGTCACTCTAAAGGAACCTGAAACATAGTGTGAAAATAAACACAGCTCTTGCATGGAATACAAAGTACAGAATGTGAAGACAAACCAGTGCATGCATAGGATACAAAGTACAGAATACTACAGTTGGATTTATTATAACTATTACAGGAAAGTAGTTTTAGAACTTACTGTCCTGAAGTTACCTAAAGAAGCCCTGTAGCAGCCTCTTCTGATTGGACAGCCTGACCCAAGCTGCTCCTGAAGTAGGTGTGAAGAGGCCTGGTGCTGAAACAATACAGCCATATGGTGGGAGGAGATTTGCTTCCTGGAGAAGCCTGGAAGAGGAAGGGGTCTGGGGAGATAAGCTGGACTTCAAAGGCAGGAGAACAGATGTCACATTGCCCAGGCCAGCCCCCATTTCCTTGAACCCCAGTCAAATGGTCGCCCCCTAAGTAGACTAGGAGTGGGATAGCCACACCTTTGGCTTGAATTACACAGACACACACACACCAAGGAGAGATTTTCTCCAGTTTGATTTTTGTGTGAACCGTGCATTATGGGTCAAAAATATGCCACACTTCCCAGAAAGTGGTCGTAGCCCAGGAAATAACTTTACCCCAATTGGTTGTGGTGTCCCACCACCCACCCACTCACCCACAACCCCACCCACACCCCACCCCTCCTCTTGCCAGCCCAGATTAGAGGATAAATATGGGAGAGCTGAAGGAGCTCCTCAGAACACTGCCTGGAACAAGAGAAGAAGGACTGCCCTGCTGGACCCTTGGACTGCACCACAGAAGGCTTGCACTCCAAAGAACTGCACCTGCTGCACTCTCAAGACTCCACAAAGAAAGGACTGTGTCTGACTCAAAGGAAAAGGAATGGACTCCTTGATCAGCAGCAGGTACAACAGAGCTGGAAGGAGTCACCTGTAAACCCAAAAAGAGGATCACCCTAGCTGACTAGTTGCAGCTGACTTTTCCTGCACTGTGCAAGTGCATTGTGGGAGATTGAGTCCTAGCCGAGGGAATCCAGAATCTCTGAACCCTTGGCTGGTGCTACTGGACACTTCTCTCCCCAGAGGAACCAACAAGAAACAATATCTGAAAGTTTGGAAACTTTCTACAAAGTTTTGCTGAAAGGCTCCTGGAGGAGACCATCTCGACCCCGAAAGTCAAGCTACCGTCGTCATTGGCCTGACTATGCTGGTTTGTCCCACTGAAAGCTCTGGAGCTCGTCGAGGACAAAGACTTCCAGAGGCTCGCCGAGGCATCGCACTGCAGCAGCCTGTTGTTGGGTTTCCCGTGATGGTCACGCTAGTTCACATCCGGCCTACCTTTGTGGAGCACACTTATTGTTTTATTTGTTGCTTGGGTTTTCCCTCAGTTCTTACTTCTTATGCGCCCTTTTGGCTCTTCTCTATGGTGATGTTTGTGCTTTGCTCTTTCCCCTGGATGTTCTTCCAGTCTAATCCTTCCTTGTGAACCAAGAAGGGTGACTTCTTCTTTCTCCAGGATGGTGTGATGAATTGATTGTTACCCCATGTTCTTTAAAATACAAGGCTTGATTGTTTTCCTTTGTGTCCTTAGTACCTTCGAGCCTGCATGTCCTTCTTCCTCAAAAGTCTGTTAACCACACACTCACTTTACTTGTTTTGTTCCCTTGTTTTCCCTATTACCTTGTGCGTTGGTTCTGATTCTTTCTGGCTGACCTTTAGGGGTTAAAGAGGCAACATGTCTTGCAGACAATTCTGGTTTGTATATTCCTGTGGTGAATCCTGACAACAGTTAAAATATAGATGAAATATATTTTAGTCTCTGGCTTTCTTGAATATACTATTAGTAATTATTTTATCCAGCGAAGAAGCAAATTAAACAGTTGAAGCCATAGTTTAAACTTTAAACTAATGTGTTCCTTGGACAAACCAGTACATGTTTTTTATTCATTATAATTTGTGTTTTATTTGTGTTCACATGTCATGTTGAAGCCACTGTTGAAAGCTCTACTTTGATCAATAAACATTATAAAGTTGGAAATTGCAAATGGATACGCACTGTGTGTCCTGTGTTGAACAACCGTATATTCACTTGTTTTGTAATAATATCCTTGAGTTGTTTTTGTGTGACAGGGAATGAAATTACTTCATTTCGGATAAAAGATGAGGAAGAAACTAACTGCTTTGACATTAGCAGCAAAAGTGTCTGCAATCCCTCAGGTGAGTGAAAGGGGCTTACATGCTTGGAATTGGAAAAAAAAAATATATATATATATGTATAGTGGTGAGACCACACCACACACAAGGGGCAGTACAAGTGCTCTGCCCTTTCTTTCAAATATAGACAAGATACTATTGTCTTTCATGCTTTTAATATTATATTGCAGCTTTTATGTAGCACTTATCCCCCTATGTGGGGCCCTGTAGCGCTTACCTACATGACTTGCACGCTACACATGTATGGTGTGTGGTTGGAAGGATGTTGTCTTAGTTTTGATCCTATGTGGGAAGTGTTTACATGTCTTTCGTGATGACCACTGAGGTGCAGTTATCGTGTCATGGGACGCAGCATGTAGCAGTATGTTGGATGATGAAGTGTAAGAGACAGATGTGTAGTTTTGTGGTTTTCAGCATACTGGTGGTTTTGAACGTGTCTGCTGGTCTCCTATGGTCTTTCTTATGATATTGTCTGCTTAGCTGGTTATTGCATTAAGTTGTCCAGTCTGAGATTTTGTGAATAGTGGTGGTGCTGAATTAGCATAATTTGAGAGATGTAAAGAGGTGAGATGTATTAATATTTGGGACCTGCAGTGAATGAACTGTATTAAAGTCCTCCAAATTGTCTAGTAACCTGTGACTGATATCTTCAGTTATTCCATGCCTGTTCATTTGATAAGGTTGTGTTTTTTGGCTGTACTGTGCTGGTGATTGACAACCCTTGTAGCGGATATGTATTATATGAATTTAATAGTTACAATCTGTTGCTGACCGCTGCATATTATGGTTTTAGTATTATTGTGCGCCATACTGGGCAATTGCGGTTTAATTTGTTTGCAGTTCTTAGGTTGTAAGCGGAGGATTGCGCTTAAGGGTGTGACTGTTTACTGGGCTCTCTTGCTGGGGTGTGGATGCTGCAGTTATCTAGTAAATAGTCAAGCTTTCAACTGTCTTTGGAAGTGTATGTGGGCCTGGGTGCTTTTAATGCTTGCTGGTAGTGAGTTCCAGAACTTGGTGGCTTGTACTGAGAAAGCAGTGCATCCTACGGGTTTCTTGTGGTAAGGTGGTTTGATGATAAGTGGTGGTATGTTTTGTATTTGCAGATTAATCTGGTGTACATTTGAAGGTACCCCCTGTTTGAGAATCTTTTTTTTCCATACAAAACACGACCAATGGTGCAGAATCTACAATAGAGTATCTGTGTATTCCATATGTATGCTCAGCTCTTTGCAAAGTGTAAATCAAGACAGAAAAAAATGGACGTTGTACTTATTTAACCCTGTTGACTTTAATCCGTGACCCAGATCAAATGTAAGCTGATTTGCTATACTTGCTGAGTCTTGCAGTAAACACGTGTACAGTTTGTTTTCTGTCAATGCTTTGATCGTGTTATGTGATTTGTAAAGCTTATGGTGCTCTTAGCACTTTAGCCAACAGACATAACCTCTCTCTTAAGACTAATTTATACTTCCTGCCAAACAAACAAGGTGTTTAGTGTTTTATAGAATCGAGGGGATTAACTGCTAATATTAGCCTCAAGGTCAGATCATTTTAAGCTTTCTTTAGCCAGGTCTGAAAAAAGTTGTATTTGCCTCATTCAGATTGATGTATCATGGCTAATGACCCAAAGTCATAGATGGACAGGAATAGGGGTAGTGCCTGCTTTTTCTTTCTCTCTCTTCCACATCAGAAATGGTTTCAGTTAGTCAACTCCCCTCCTTTTTCAGGAACATCTTGCGTCATTTTGTAACCACTGTCTGCATGATCTACTTTAATCTATAAACATCATGCTCTTGGACATTAGAAATTGATTTATAAAGGCTCCCAATGCTCTGTTTTTAAATATTTTTATAGGTAAATACGGACAGAACCCATCTATTTTCCCGCCTGTGCTTATTTTTAAATATGGATACAAACGTCAGTCAGGACTGCCAGGCCAACAGCTAGGCGGACTGACAGGCACTGGAGTTAAAAAAAGAGAGAAGCTTTCCAAATGAGCTTTAAACAGGTGTAGATGTGTCCAAGCTTGATACGAGAATGTGTGTATTTTCATTTAAGTGTATTGATTTCTCAACTACGGGTATTCATATATTTGAAACCCGTCAGGCATTCAAGTATGTGTATGTTTTATTGGTTAAATAAATGTGGAAATATACTAGTTGATACGAAATGTCAAAGAATAAACACCATAAAATGTGAGCCTTATCTCTAACGCACCTTGTGGTGTTTATTAGCATACATATTGTAAGTATATAATTAGGTTGTTTTTGTATGACAGGACATAAGATTACTGCATTTCGTGTAAAAGAGGAGGAAGAGACTGATAGCAGGGACAGTGTCCGCAGACCCTCAGGTGAGTGAATGGGGCGTGGCTGTTTAGAATCGGAATATGTACATAATGGTGAGACCCAGCTCCAAATTCCACCTGGGTACATCAGCTTTTTCTGCTCCTTTGGCTCAGTGACTAGAGCGAGCGAGTCCCTCCTGACAGGATGCTCCTTTTTCTCAACTATGGGGCTCTGACTTCAGATGTGCTTTAGACAAGACATTACGAGCCAGAAGACCCCCCACCCCCCCACCCACCGCTCAGCACTGAGCCCCTTTTTAGGTCTCGCCTAGGCAGCGCATGCGCGGTCTCTTCGAGACATGCTGTATCTAGAACATGGGCTTGAAGCACCTCCCATGTTTTCTGTTGCCCTTTTATGAATGTCTGCTTCTGATTGGTGAATATGGTTAATTCATCCCACCGTTTGCTGTTTCTGGCCCTCCCAGCAGACTGCCCCGGTTACATGTGTTCTTCCTTTTCCTTTTTTTTTAAACATCTTTTTATTGAACAGTTGATTCATGACACATAGCAATCATACGGATCATTGTTCCTTTCCTTAGTCCCTCGCAGGGGGCTCAGTCCTTCCTTTTCTTTTAATTTATGTTCGTTTGTGGCACTATTTTCTTTTTTGTTTGCCTCAGCGCTCCCTCCTGCCTGGGCAGTAGAGAGCGCTCAAAGGAGGCTGTGGGGGAGAGTGGAACAGCTTTGCCAGCAAACACTGCTTAATCTGATGTGTGAATCTGACTTCACTTTTCACTTCTGCTGTTCTCATCCAGCCGATGCATGCCATGCTTCATCTTTTATCCTGGAATCGAAGAACAGAAGTAAACCCGTTGACCCATCTGAGACCTGGGTGCAGTTTGTAGCTAAAAGACAACGTCTCAACCGGTAATCATTTACGGGGGGCAAGTACTAGGAGAGTACCAATCACATAGGGAAAGGGAAGAAGGGAGACCACAAAAAGTTTCAGTTGGAAGTAAATTCTTTGTAGTACGTAGTTATATCAGCACTACAATACAATTTATGTGAAAGTAACCAAAACACACAATTGTGCACTGAATGTGCTAGTGATAGTGAACGGCGCAGTGACACAACGGGGTGAGAAACAGCGTGAATGGCGCAGGGAATATATACAGAGAAATAGTGGTCAACACAATGATAAGGATTATGTACAATGAGGGTTTTTTCGTTAAGTCTGTTTAAGTAGACCACAAAGATGCCAAGTATACGCTGGATAGTCGACGGGCGTTTCGACCTGTTCAATTCCAGGTCATCATCAGGACAAGGGTACTTTATTCAAAGTAGTGCTGTATAAAAAGAAAGAAGAATGAGGCCCAAAGTTCAAAGAATAAATCAGGGTGGTAGTTGTTGGAGCAGGAAACTACCTGTGACGGTAGTGGTGAAGAGATAGTATCAAGAGGAAGTGAGACTGTGTACAGGCAATGGCTAGTTAAGGCCATGAGTAGGTTTGAGGGGCGGTGTTGCAATAGATACACCTAAGGAAGGGAGAGTGAATGGCGCAAAAAGAAGAAAGATGCAATGGCGCAAAAGGAACCAAGGATAGAAGAAAGGCAAGATGTTGGGATAATTACCTGTACAACGGGGGTATAGGGTTATCCACGGATGAGGAGGAACTAAATTCGCAGGGTGGATGGGTCCTCGGGAATTGGACCATCACTGAGGGAAAAGGAAGGGTGCGGTTAGCCAGAGGGAGCAGCATTGTACTGGCCGTGTGGGTAATAGGAAAACCTATGCATACCTTCAGTTGGCGTGGCCAAGTGTCCATCAAAGTTCGGGACTTGTGTAAGACAGAATCCGGAGGGGCCGTGATCCTGTGGAGCTGGCGTGGCAAGCAGTCCACGTGGAGTTCAAATTATCGTGCGGCAGAGGAATTGACGTTGGTCCTGTGCAATCGGACTGTAACTGGAAAGAAATATGGCAGGGCGAAGTGAGTAGGTGAGCGAGGCGAAATTGGTGAGGGGAAGGGGAGGAAGCTGTATCAAGCTTACCATGTTGAATGAATCCTTGGATGGCGGCTGCTCGGTAATTGAGTCGCGAGTGCAGCAAACGGGCGAGTGAAACGCCTTGTTCGACAGCCGGGGTTGCTGTGAACGTACAATGTGATTATAACCGGAAGGGGAGAGTCACGTGTATCTGGGTGACTAGTTCGTGCAGAACTGGAGAGCCGCGGAACCCTGGGGGCCTTGAGTGGGAAAGCGCCATTAGTAAGATGGCAGAGGAAAGGAGAAAAGAAAGAACACCCGACGAAGGATGTGACATAAAATTATGTGGGCAACTTGGGGATCACTCTGAAATAAAGTTATAATTACAGAAGGAGACATATATTCAAGAATTGTTGATTAAAAGTCTGGAACATTAGATGCAGCATGATTGAGTGATAAGTGATTATTCAGGAAAACACTTGTTCAAAGGTGCTGATTAAAGGTCTAGAACAGTAGATACAGCATAGATATAATACAAATCAGGACGTCAGTGTAAAATAAAATCGTGAGGGGGAGAGGGCAGGCGAAAAGGAAGGGAGCAGGGTGGGGTAAAAAAGGGGGGGTTGGGGGAGGGAGAAGGGATTAGGGTAGATGGGGTACATGTGATTACAAAGACGCCAGGATAAGGCGTGTAGACAAGGTACATGAACTGTTTATAAGGAATAGGAGTTGGCCTAACGGCTAGGGCGGCCGACCTCGAATCTGGGGAACTGGGTTCGAGTATCGGCAATGATGCTGAACATCCTGTGATTCTGGGCAAATCACTTAATCTCCCCGTGCCTAACCAAAATGAATGTGTGTCCTCATGTAACGTAACTGGTGCTATGTAAAGCGCTCTGATACCCGATTCAGGTCAAGTTCGCGCTATATAAAACTCTGCCAAAAAAAAAAAGGAAGAAGATAAACAATGTTAATAAAAACGTTATACAATTGGCAATAAAGTATTTACTGTATTGGGAGAGGAGGGAGGAAAAAAGGAAAGGCACTTCAAACAGATTCAACAATGTTGTTAATGTACATCAATGGTCGTGTTCCACTCGTCAAGCGTATGAAGGCCATTGTTAACAGAGTCGCATCCTGCGATCCAACAGCATTCACATTTGTTAAGAAGCAGTTGCATATTGCCACCACGAAGAGGAAGTCGCGGTTGGTCGATGACTTGCCAGACCATGTCGGTTTCGGAGTGTTTTTTCTCTGTAGTGTGAGACTAATGGAGCTTTTATCCTGGCGGCCTTGCTGTTTTTTTTCAATTCACCCCCCTCACTTGCCACTCTGGGACCAAGGACCGGAGAAAGTTCTGCGTGTTATTGCGGTCAGACAAATGCCCACAAAGAAGTATGGCAGCTCAACATGTGGACTGGTTTAAGTAAGAGACGTTGGTTTGTTGTGTTTGGCAGTTCGCGGGTCGAACAGGACTGACAAGTCGAGTTGGCGTCCAAACCCTCTTAATGCGTGTGCGGAACCCTAGAAGCATGAGCTGTTTGCGATGATGGATGCTGTGGTCGGTACTGGCAGTACTGCTTACTGGCACTCTGCCAGGAACCCCCCCATGAAGCAGACTGTTCTTCCACTGAAATGTAAGACCCTTCTTTACTCTAGTCCGTGCCCCTCTTTACTCTGCGACCCCTCTTCCTGGTCCTGGGTGTGCCCTAAGTCCTAAAACTAGATATTGAGCGCTCGGCACAGCTTGACGACCACCTGTGATGCTTTACACATATTTCCCATCAAAAGATAAAACGTTCTGGATTCCATTTAACACACCCCACCTTCCCTCGGCGCCCTCCCACTCACACACACAGTTTTTCTATTTTTTTTCTTTATTGTAAAAATAAAACTGAAACTAAGCAGAAACTCAGATATTGGTGGCTAGCAACCGCCATAATTATGGCATCTAGCAGTTTGGTATCCAGGAAATTGAAGAGGAGGGTGTTCGAATGAAGGGCTTAATACAAAGAGGAAGGCAAGCAGGCCAGGGTTGTTTAGGACAATAAGTGCAACCAACTGGAGACTGGAATGGGAGGGAAGTGAATATAAATCATTAATATGTTGACGAACAGGTACAGCGCATGCAGCTACAATGCAAGCTTACCTCGCATGTAAATCCTGTACATCAGTCTGTCTAATGTCTCTTAAGGTGTTGATTTTTATTTATTAACGCCAAAGTGGCGATAGTTTTGTAAGCACCACAATATTTGTCGGATGATATTCTGGAACTGTAATGGATGGATAGAGCACAGACAGCAGCTGTACGTGCAGTACCTATGGAAGGCCTCCTTCCACACCGAACAGAGACAGCAGCTAGGCAGCCGTCCTGTACAGAGAATAGATAAAGTAAGGGCAGCAGGAGGGCGAAATTCTGATTATAACTAGGTTGAAATGCTCCAAGCTTAGAATCTCTTTCAGTCTCTCTCACCCTGCAGCTTCAAAAATATCTAGATAAAAGGAACACCCTGGGCCACATCCGTGGAGCATTTGGTCCATCTTCAGTTCAGGGATGGCTCCGCTAAAAATGGTGGCCAACCTCTTGTGTACTGCAAACCCGGAGAGCAGTTCGACTGGTACTCCTACCTTTCTTACAGCCTTCAACACTGGTATTGACTTGGATGCCGGCGACGCGACAATACAGCCATGATTCAACCAGCCCACCGTATAACAATCTGCTCCACTCCACTTAATACCACTCAACAACACAATTCAACTCTACACTATACTCAATACCACATAAATATACCCCACTTAAATCCACTCTATGCCACATAACAATCCACATAAATACACTCCACACCATGCCACATAATTCCACTCAACATAATTTCACCCAAACACCACACAGTTCCACTCCACAAAATATCATTCCACACCACATAATTCCACACAAAGCCACATAATTCAACTACACAACATAATTCCACTACACACCACATATAACCAATTCACAGCACAGAATTCCACATCGTGCTACAAAATTCAACACCACATAATTCCACTCTACTACATGCCACTTCAAGACACACAATATCACTCCACATAATTGCACTCCATAACCCACAATCCCACTCCACATAATTCAGTACACTTGATTCCACATAATTACTAGCCACATAATTCCACTGCACACCATGCCACATAATTCCATTACACATAACACCACTCATCACCACACAATTCCACGCCAGACAATTACACAACAAACAATTCCAGTCCAACCCACATAATTCCAACAAGCACCACATACATCCACTCCACTCCACTCCATAGCACCTGGCTAAAACACATTGAATTGACAATGCCAATAGTTCTCAAACACAAAATGGCATCCACGAATGGTTTACTGTTCTAAAGTCCCCATCTTCCCAGCTTTCGGGAACATGCAGAGCTGAATCAGAAAACCTAATTTTGTACCACAGTTTTTGCATTTTTCTAAGATGTAGCTGATTTTCCCTATTTTTTGTGCTCTCGACCTACTTCCAGTTTGTGGTGGAAACCAGTGTGAAACCCATGGGTGATCCAGGAAAGCTACAGATTTCTGAAAAGTAGACAAAATTCCGAATTTAGCAGGGGTCATATGTGTAGATACCTCAGTGTTTTCCCAAGGAAAATAACTGTTGAAATATTGAAAGTAGGAAAAAAACTGGCATTTGACAACATTTTTATCTGTAACTTTTTGTCACGATGGCCGATTTTACAAAAACAATATACCATTACTTCTGCTAGACCCTTCTGATTGCTGAGATATATATAGAGTTTGTAGGCTGTTGAAGATCCCAAAGTACCGAGAGCCAACAACTGTGCTGCACCTAGGAAACCTGTGCGTTTCTGAAATGGGCACAAGATATGGCATTTAAGAGCAGTGGTAATTGGTACATCTCTGAATTTGTGGGTTCCCATACTAGCGTATGATTTAGAGGGTATTTTTCTAAATGTCATCTTTTTTATACCCTGGCTTAAATTTGAAAGGCACAAATGCAGCGAAATCCAATTGGTAATACAAAATGTTCTACTATTCTATGCTCCCACAAGTCTCCTGATAAAAATGGTGCCTCTGCCTAGTGCCTGCGACAAAAAATGGCCCAAAATGCAACACGGACGTATCACATTTTTCCACCAAAAACTGACCCTTTTCCCCCAATGTGGGTATCTCTAGATTTTAGACCTAGCTCAGCTGGCACCTAGGGAAACCTAGCCAACCTGTACATCTTTTAAAACTAGACACCAAGGGGTATAAAGGGTGGGCTGACTTGCATGTTCCTCACCACGTTTCGTTACCCAGAATCCCTTGCAAACCTCAAACTTTGACTATAAAAACACACTTTCCCCACATTTCTGTGATGGAAATTTCTGGAATCTGCAGAGAACCACAAACTTCCTTCCACCCGGCATTCGCCCAAGTCACAGGCACTTGGCCCACCCACACAAGTGAGGTATAATTTTTATCGGGAGACCAAAAGAAACGCTGGGTGGTAGGAAATTTGTGTCAGCCCGGTGATCTCACAACTTTCCCACACAGAAATGTGAGGGAAATGTGACTTTTTAATTAAATTTTAGGTTTGCAGCAGATTCTGGGTAAGAAAACGTTGGGGGATCCATGCAAGCTACACCTCCCTAGACTCCCCCGGGTGGCTAGTTTTCAGAAATGTCTAGGTTTGGTAGGTTTCCTTAGATGGCCGACGAGCCCGGGACCAAAAACGCAGGTGCCCCCCTTGCAAAACTAGGTCGTTTTGTGATGGATAATTTTGATGTCTCCACAATATGTTTTGGGCCCTTCCCTGTCGCGAGCACTAGTCCTACGCAGTCAAGTAAGGTAGCATTTTTATCGGGAGAACTGAGGGAGAGCTGGGTGGTAGGAAATTTGTCCCAGGCCGGTGAACCCACAAGTTTCTCACATAGAATTGTGAGGAAAATGTGACTTTTTAACTAAATTTGAGGTTTGCAGCGGATTCTGGGTAAGAAACCTTTGGGGGATTCATGCAAGCCACACCTCCCTCACTGGACTGCCCCGGGTGTCAAGTTTTCAGAAATGTCTATATTTGGTAGGTTTCCCTAGATGGCTGCTGAGCCCGGGACCAAAAACGCAGGTGTCCCCCTTGCAAAAACAGGTCGGTTTGTGATAGATCATTTTGATGTCTCCAGAATTTGTTTTGGCCCTTCCCTGTCGCGGGCACTTGGCCCACCCACACAAGTGAGGTAGCATTTTTATCGGGAGACGTGGAGGAACGCTGGGTGATAGGAAATTTGTACCGGCCTGGTGATCCCACAACTTTCTCACACAGAAATGTGTAGAAAGTGTGACTTTTTAGCTAAATTTGAGGTTTGCAGGGGATTCTTGGTAAGAAAACTTGGCCCACTCACACAAGTGCTTCATCGTTTTTCTCTGGAGACTTGGGGGAATGCTGGATGATTGGAAATTTGTGGCTGGCTGCAGATTCCAAGACTTTCCTCACAGAAATGCTAGGAAAATGTTTTTTTAGGCAAAGTTTGAGCTTTGCAGGGGATTCTGGGTGAAACAAAACCTTGTGAGAGGCACGCAAGTCATGCACCCCTGTACCCCCCTGGTTGTCTAGTTTTCAAAAATTTACAGGTTTGCCTGGGTGAATGCTGAGATGGGGCACAAAATACACAGCTACCCATGACAAAAAAAAACAAAAAACAAGTTCTTATTAAGGGCCATCTTACCGCTACAGAAATAAATCTGGTACTAATTTGTTAAAGTTAATCCACCACTTACACTGGTTAGTTTAAGCACCTCCAGAAATACAAGCTTTAAAGCACAAATACACAAGGTATTTAAATATTGAAGTGAAGCCTTCTGAAGGTGAGCCATAAAGCCACTTCAAGGCACCAACCACTTTATGGTCCATTCACGCACCACACACAAGACTTTTATAGCACCGGCTACGGGACCAATCCAACAGATCAGTGTAGTCACATCAACATACTGCCTCCATGCAAGGGCCCATCACATTCATACGCCACAGGACGGAATCAGTTTGACTCCATTTTACCACCTGTCAAGTAACCGCCTCCTTCTTTCTGAACATTACCGAACACAGGACTAGTGAACCTTTACTAATGGCTCCTATGACAGCCAAATGAGGCTCAGGAAGACATGTATTTCATGTGCCTTTTGCGCACTCACTGTGTTAAATCCAACTCCTTCCAGGTTGTGGGTGCAAGTTGGGGGTGTCGGAGTATACCCCAAGGCCTATTCCTCGAACTGAGCGAGCATATCTACTTTTGAAACTAAGGCAAACATGCTGGGGAATTTTCCAAAGTTTCCTAAAGAGAACGTCATAAACTATGAAGAATGGTAGTTTTTGAAGCACAGGTTAGTCCATGAGAACATAGCATATGTCCCATCCACCATTATGTGCTGTGCTGTGACTGTAATGCACTTCTCATACAGCAAACTGAACCTTTACTAAGTTCTGACAAAGGATGAACATGTCAAGCATTTACCCATACGTGCCATAGTAAGTCCTTGTCGGGCGAGTGCAGCATCAATGGGTTTGAATCCATAGGTGAAGATGAAGTTATGCATACGTGCCATAGTAAGTCCTTGTCGGGCGAGTGCCGCATCAATGGGTTTGAATCCATAGGTGAAGATGAACTCATGGCATGTGTATCTGTTCTACCATTACTATCTGCCTTCTACCTGTGCAATATCCCTGGGAAAGCACACCTACTGTAAGCTTTTCTTACCCGTTCATGTCTTTGTCGTCATCAGAGTCCTGACTAACCCTGTATAATATCCAAGTGAACCTATACTAATGCCTTCCGTCCCTAGCTACTTCAAGCTCAAGAAAACGTGTCTTTCATGTGCCTTCAGAGCACTTACTCTGCTAAATCCAACTTTTTCCAGTTTGTGGTTGCAAGTTGGGGGTGTCCGAGTATGCCTTCCTCCGAGAGCTCATTCTCGAAATGAGCGAGCATATCTACCATTTAAACTAAAGGCAAGCATGCTTTGGAATACTGCCTAACTTCCATAAAGTAATAAGCCAAACAACTATCCTGTGGGACTCATTCACCGACACTTCTACTTTTGCTTTGAAAGTGTGAAATCTCAATTACTAACTTGTATCATGAGCAGCACTAAAGATGTGAAAACAAGCGTCATACACGATATAGAGGACTCTACCCTTTCTCAATAACCTTGGTTATGATACAAGTTACTAATTGAGTTTGCACACTTTCAAAGCAAGAAGAAGTGTTGGCGAATAAGTCCCATGAGACATGTATTTGACTTATTACACTTACTCTTACCAGTCAGGGTGGTCCTTGTCTTGTATACATACGTTCCCTAAAAAGCACTTCATAATCTAGTCCAGTCTTTAAAGTTTTGCCACACTGGGTACTCCAAGACAACATGGTTTATGTTCCGTCCACCATTATTTGCAGTCCTGGGACTATAATGCACTTTTCAATCGGCGAACAGAACACCAACCACGTTCTGATGGTGAAGGTATTGAGCAGGCCATATGCAACGTCTTGATTTGCTCAAGTATAGGCACAAACATTCTGCCGCTGCGTGCCTAGTGAAGTAGTGGCCTATGGAAGGTAGGTATCCATGCACAGCCATTGAAAGGTTTACGTAACCGCAGCTCCTCAGCCAGTTTCCCACGAGTTCACTTTTGTATGGTACAATATAAAGCAATCAGGAAAGTACAGGGCTGGGTGAGATGGGCACCGGGGACAGCAAATATGACTCTCCTGCCTCTTTCCAAGCTTAGAGCAGGCTTTACGACGACAACATGGTCGATCCTTTTTGGGTGTTGCAGGAATGCGATTAGCAAGAGTCGCTCCTACAGCCTTGCCACGTCCTCCAGAGCATATGAACAGGAGGCTGCTGCTTCTGTAGCAGTAAGACTTTCAATAACGTACAACAGATCTCAAGGAAATACATGAGTCTTCCTGGGGTTGTCTCGCAATAAACAACATACACATTGTATGTTGCCATCTCGATCAGGTGGGTGACTAGATTTTTGTACCAAGTGCGAGATTTACGACTCGCATTGTATGGCTGAAAAACATAGTCATTCTTATCCACTCCCCATGTTCTTGTAATCAAGTATAAAGGTTGGCTTGTAAACTTCGGCCGTCTGACCCAAAACCATGATGGGAGAAACGCTCTCATCATGAATTGTAGTGAGCAGGTACACATGACGCCTATCCGAGAACTTGACTGCGAGCAGTTTGTTGGAATGCAACGCAGTGCTCTGGGATTTCTGGAGCGTCTTACAAACAAGCTCCTGCAGTAATCCTTTGCAGCGATAACTAACTGTACCGCAGCTTCAGTGCCAGCTTTGTACAGCTCACTGAACAGCTCTAGCCCTGTATAGAAATTGTCCAGATTACGGTTATAACCTTTAGGAAGGAGAGGCTAGACAAGCTCCCATACAATTTTCCCTGTGACTCATAGCATGGGAGGGCAACCTACAGGGTTTAGAGTGGAGCCCTCCCTGTATACACTCTCAAGCTGTACACATAGTCAGTGGAACTCTCATTCATCATGTACATGTTGATGACATAGCTCTTTTGCTCGCAGTGTGCTGCCTGAACAGCAGCTGCCCTTTGTACAGGATCAAGGACTCATCGATGGCTATATTCTTTCCAGGAGTATTATCCTCTGGAAACCTTGCAGACAAATGTTCCATGATAGGCTGAATTTTGAACAACCTGTCATGGTCTGGATGGTCCTGGGGCAATGCAGCATGCCTCAGAAATTGTTTGACATGCAAATTTGTTTGCTGCACAATTTGCTCAAGGAAGTCAACATCCAAAAAGAGATGGACGTAGTCAATTGGCAAAAAATTAACCATATCGACTCTACATCCAGCATCGCCAGTGAAAGGCGGAATTTGGGGCTGAACGAAATTGGGAGGCTGCCAAGAGAGCGCTCCGTCTGTGCTTGCTGCCAAGAGAGCGCTCCGTCTGTGCTTGCTGCCAAGAGAGCGCTCCGTCTGTGCTTGCTGCCAAGAGAGCGCTCCGTCTGTGCTTGCTGCCAAGAGAGCGCTCCGTCTGTGCTTGCTGCCAAGAGAGCGCTCCGTCTGTGCTCACCGCCAACAGAGCGCTCTGTCTGTGCTCGCCGCCAAGAGAGTGCTCCGCCTGTGCTTGCCGCCAAGAGAGCACTCCGTCTGTGCTTGCTGCCAAGAGAGCGCTCCGTCTGTGCTTGCTGCCAAGAGAGCGCTCCGTCTGTGCTTGCTGCCAAGAGAGGCCTTGTCTGTGCTTGCTGCCAAGAGAGCGCTCCGTCTGTGCTTGCTGCCAAGAGAGCACTCCGTCTGTGCTTGCTGCCAAGAGAGCCCTCCGTCTGTGCTTGCTGCCAAGAGAGCGCTCCGTCTGTGCTTGCCGCCAAGAGAGCGCTCCGTCTGTGCTTGCAGCCAAGAGAGTGCTCCGCCTGTGCTTGCCGCCAAGAGAGTGCTCCGCCTGTGCTTGCCGCCAAGAGAGTGCTCCGCCTGTGCTTGCCGCCAAGAGAGTGCTCCGCCTGTGCTTGCCGCCAAGCGAGTGCTCCGCCTGTGCTTGCCGCCAAGAGAGCGCTCTGTCTGTGCTTGCTGCCAAGAGAGCGCTCCGTCTGTGCTTGCTGCCAAGAGAGCGCTCTGTCTGTGCTTGCTGCCAAGAGAGCGCTCCGTCTGTGCTTGCTGCCAAGAGAGAGCTCCGTCTGTGCTTGCCGCCAAGAGAGCGCTCCGTCTGTGCTTGCTGCCAAGAGAGCGCTCTGTCTGTGCTTGCTGCCAAGAGAGCGCTCCGTCTGTGCTTGCCGCCACACGTGCCTGCTCTCTGGGTTGGTCTAACCTGCTACTGTTGTCCCGCTGCACAGACTGTGCCAGCGAAGGGACAGCACGACTGTCATCATTGTGTCCCTCCGAATCGCTGGAAGATGAGTCATCGGATGGAACTGCGCCGACTAAAAAATCACTTCCAGATTCTGCTCCATTGTCCTCTGTCTCATTATCTGCTGTCTCAGTCTCTGATCCTGCCTCAGAGCTGTCCTTAATAACCTGAGTTAGGGCTTACGCAGTAGTCCTCCACCGAGACGCCATCTCTGCTACTGCCTAAAACTATCCTCCTAAAACAGTATCCTACGTAGAAGGCAGATAGGTTGTTTTGAAACAGTTGATGGGTGTGTGCGTTAGTGATGTGGGCAGCAGTAAATAACGACAGTCACCTTTCCTTGTCTTCTTTACTAAATCAGCAGGTTTTGAAAAGATACTAAAACAGACAAAAAAAGGCTCAGCTTTACTTCACCTTGCCACATACCCATTAATATATATATATATGAGCACTTTTTTATGTAGGTGTGGTTTCCCTGAGTTCCGACATTCACTGAAAAAACAAAGGTAACAGGGACACTATAGTGAGGCTCAGATTTCACTCATACAAAAAAACCATAGAAAAATTCAGCGGTCCTAGTTACCTGAGCTAACTATAACTTACACCCCCGCAATGCACTGCTTATGACCTTACATATTACATCACTCATGACCTGGTCAGTGACATCACTGATGACATCATCTGTTGAGTGTGTTTCGTAAATGTTTCTGAGACTAAAAAATATATACTAAGCTACACCATAAGTTAAATGACTATTCTTTCTGTACTTCTAATGCGTGATACTGTTTCTAACATTATTGGCTTTGTGACTATATCAGTGTGTGAGTGGCTGTGAGAAAGTGCCTCTTTTGACATGGTTGGCCCCCACTTTTTGCCTGGTATTTGATGTGGTTTTGATTGCAGTGCACAGGGTCCATGTCAACCAGGTCCCCTGTGCTAGTGCTTCTTCCCTAAAACCTATCCACAATTGGTACTTCTGCCCCCTGTAAGTTCCTAGTAAGTGGTAACCTGGGTACCTAGGGCTTGGGAGCTGAAGAGGGTCCCTGGCACCCCCCTCAATAGGACCATGCCACTGCCCTTGCAGCTTGCATGCCCTTGTGAGGTGAAAAATGACAAAGTCGGCATGGCACCCTGCCTGGGTGCCATGCCAGCCAGCACTGCTTACAGGTATAGGTAAGTCACCCCTCTAGCAGGCCTCACAGCCCTAAGGCAGGGTGCACTATACCACAGGTGAGGCCATATCTGTATGAGTAGATATGCCTCTACAATACTTAAGTCAGTTCTTAAATATTGTAAGTGCCAGGGAAGCCATAAGGAGTACATGGGCTGGAAACTCAACAACTCTAATTCCCCAGCACCATGATGGCTTCATTGAAACTAGCAGTGTTTGGTACCGAACAGCTCCTTGTAATAAATCCACACTGATGCCTGTGTGAGATTTATGAAAACATGTACTCAGAGGGCACCTCAGAGTGCCCCCTGGAAACCTACCAAACCTGGTGTGGACACTGACTGGCTTTAGGCAGCTTGTCACACACAGACATGTTTCTGGACCCCTGGGTGGAGAGCCCCCGCTCTCTGAGGCCAGAAACAAAGCACATCCGGGGCAGAGGTATCACACCTCCTCCCCCAGGATGGGCCAGTGCTCGAAGGGGAAGCTTCAAAGGCCTGATGCCTTTGTAATGTGACCCCCCCAGCCTCTGCTGCTAGCAGCAGATGGCAGCCCCCGGTTTACACCTCCACTTTGGGCTGGAAAACTTAGGAAAGCTAGGAGGTGTGCCCAGCTTTGCCTACTCCAACCCTCAGGTGGAAGAGGCGAAGTTAAGCACACTTTTCAGTCCCCTCCATCTTGAATAGGAGGGGACTCCTCCAGTCAGGCCTAGGTTTATGCCCCCTCCCACAGGAGGGTGGCACAATAGTGGGTGTAGTCACCCCAGGTAAGATGCCAATTGGCCCTACCTACTACTCCCCTAAAACACCCCATATTTAGGTGGCCCCCCAGACCTAGAAATTAGATTCCTGCAACCTACAAAGGGGAAGAAGACGCGGTGCAGCAAAGCCTGAAGTCTACTACTGACTTGGCCCCAGCCCTACCGGCCTGTCTCCAGTTTAAAGACTCTGCAAAGAAGACGATGCCTGTCCTGTGACCAGCGGCTTCCAGAATCCCGAGAAGACTGCCTACTCTTTAACAAAGACCAGATCTCCCAAGGACAGCGGCCCTGTCTAGAAGAAAACAACTACAAGGGCTGTAGATCCAGCTGGAACCGCCATTTCTGCCCACTCTGCACCAGACGCCCACGGCCCGAGTCTGAGTGGCTCACCTGTCCAGTCAAGTCTCCCCAGTGATCCTGACCTAGAGTCCAGCATTGGCTTACCCCTCCTTTACCCCTCGACAACGCCTGCCGTCTGAATCCAGTGGCTCCCCCTGACAGCGACCGGCTCCGGTAAGACGACTCCGACGTCTAAAGGCGCCCGAAGCCCCTGCTCCTTGGTGAGCTGGATCGACCGTGCCCTAACGACTCCCTACATCTCTACTTACCTCTGCTGTCGGTCTCCTGCAACCTCCGGTGCGACGCCTGCAGCCTGTTTGTTTAAAGCAGAATCCTTATTGAACAGCATTGAGCGCCCGATGCTGAATTTGCACCCTGCAGCCAGCCGCCCCTTTGCCGCTGGTGGTGTAAGTTTGGTGCTGCTTTGGGGCCCCCCATTGTGCTTGACCTAACCCCCAAAGCTTGGCCCCTGCAACCGATTTACTTACCTTCAAGCAGTGTGGCTTCAAGCACCCCCAGTCTCCATTGAATCCCATTGGGCCGAACTCCGATTTTGACCTCTGAACCCGGCCATCCCTGTGCTGCTGGTGATGCAGTTTTGGTACTCACCTGACCCTTGCCCCTTGCTGACCTTTGGTCCCGAAGACTGGTACTATAAGTGTGATACTTACTCGAATAACCGCGTTATTGTTTCCTTCATAGGATAACATTGAACTGCTCTGAAATTGTTCGAAGTGTTTATTTCTGAAAGCGAAAAGTATTTCTATTTAAAAATTACTTACCTTATTGTGAAGATCTTGGTCTTAAGATGAAGTACAAACAAAGCTTATTTCTCTAAAATGGGTATGGATCTCCTTTTTGAGTCGTGTGTCCATTATTGGTCAGTGTTGTGCAATAAATGTCTTACAGTCCTCTTTGTTAGGCCTAAGGCTGCTTGCCCACACTACCACTAATAGAGCAGTTTGGGTTTTACATTGAGCCCTGTACACTTTTTGGGAACCTCTGAACTATGTGCACGGTATAACCACCTAGTGGCATACCATATACAGTCAGCTTCCTACAGGGGCTGTATGGGTGAATAAATGGTGGTGTGAGTAGCTGTATGGGTGAACGAGTGGCTGTATTGGTGAGTGACTGGGTGTGTGAGTGACGACGAGATATATAATTGGTTTATACATTTTCTTGTCTATTTATAAGAACTCCCCTGAGGAGACATACTAATCCTAGATATTCATAGTAGGTTTTTTAACAAACTGAAGAGCATCTTTTATAAAAAAAAATCTACCATCGTCAGACAGGCCCACCCCAAAGCCCCGAAATGATATTCACCTGATTGTGAGCAGACGGAAAGCGTTGAAAAGCGCTATTAGGGGCCATAACCGACTTGAGATTTGCACAGCCTGTCAGGAATATAAATGCACAATTGATTTGGCAAAAAGGAAGTGGGAGGATGCTAACTGGCAAGGCATGCTTCAGGCCCTTAAAATGAATGATGGCAGGACATTTTGGCACATTATTGCCCATGGGGCAATTGGAAGCTTTATCTCCAGAAGGAATAATATCCCGCCAGAGAGTTGGGAAGAACATTTTGCAAAACTATCTGCTGAGGCTCCGCCCACAAAACTGCCCCCCAATGTGGGTAAGGAGTGCTCAGTGGGTGTTACTACTATGCAGGGAACTGAGAAGACAGATGAGATCTTCTTCAGCCTAGAGGACACTCTCTCTGCTATTAATAGTCTCAAGGCTTTAAAGGCCGATGGTCCCGGTCATATCCCAGGGGACTTGTATAATTCAGAACCTGGGCTGTGGGCTAGTGCTATGTGAACATCCTCTCTAATGCAATAGCAAGGGGTGGGGAGATCCCGGACACCTGGAGAGGGGCAGAAATAATCCCGATATTTAAAAAAGGAGACGCTAACTGTCAAATTATAGGCCCATTAGCATAGTAGATAATCTCCAGGCAGGTATTAAATAGATTACAGGAGTGCATGGAAGATCAGAGGACTTTAACTCCCTTTCAGGCAGGAGTTCGTGCTAAAGTTAGTACTATAGATCAGGTCCTTTATTGGAAAGATGTCCAATATTGGGCAACCAGAAACTTTGTGACATTTGTTGATTTGCGAGTCAAGTCCCCGATGGGATTACAGAACCTGCTAAATAAATTCTTGGAGTTCTGAGCCATAGAGGTTTAGAATTAAATGCAGCAAAAACCAAATGTATGGTCTTTGGCAAGACTGTTAGCAAGAGCTGTCCGGTTATGGCGGAGAAGGACCATCTGGAAAGGGTCTTCCGCTTCGGTTATTTGGGGGTGACCCTGTCAGACAAATTTAGGTGTGCCTACCAAATACAGAAGCCCTCACGATATCACATAGATCAAAGGCCATCCTACGTTTTCAGAAAAATACATATTCACTTTCTATCTCTCCGGCCTTGGAAGTCTATCAAGCGAAGACCCAAAGCGCTGCACTATATGGCGTTGAAGTTTGGGGTTACACGGACACCTCAATGCTCTCAGTGATGGAGAACTCATTTGTCAGAACATTGCTCTCGGTCCCTACAAGCACCCCCTTGGTCCCGCTCTATTTTGACAAAGGGATGGAAAGAGTATCTGACCAGGCGCACTTAAAACCATTACTGTTCTGGATTTGTGTTTGGATTTCTCCTAAATTAGGCGAATACAGAGATTCTTTGAGGGATGTAATGAATTTGGATCGCGCCATGGAGATCCCTTGGTTAAGGTATATAGGTGACTGGTGCAAAAAATCGGTTTGGTCAGAATGTGGGATTTCCCTGAAGTTCTTTGTATGGCGGATAAGTATATTTTAAAATCGACCTATTGGTCCCTAGAGTGGCAAGATACAAGTTGGGGCTCTCTGGGCAACCTTGCAGAGCAGTTCTTGGCATTTAAACCTATTCAAGCTTTTGAAAACTACATGGAAATTATTACTCCACCACTGGTCAAGAGCTTGTTTATCAGATTTAGAGTAGGTCGCTTGCCCCTTTGATCATTCAGCAAAAACTGGAACAACTCATCCCCTGATTCATGCCCAGTTTGTGGATGAGTGCATGAGGGTCTGAATGAGTATTTTCAAAATAATAGCGAAAACTGCACTTTTCTAAAAAGGCCGCACTTTTTACAGAAGTGCCCGTCAAATCAGGTGTTGCAAGCTCCCCAGGGGCTGATTAGTGGTAATCGGCGTAAATTGTTAGCATACCTCAGACCCAGCTCCTCCAGTTCACATCAAAGAGAGCGCTGTGATAGGAGGACTGCGGGAGTCACCGGGAGCAGGACGGATTTAGATCCCGATAGTTTTAAACCGCTCTTAAATGGCATGTGGCATTGTGGACATAATCCGGGCACGTGGTAGGGGCCCATCCAGTCCTTCTTAGGTCTGGTTGGATGCAGCTTTCATAATATTCTGAGATGAGAAAGTGGTGTTTTTGACATTTCTCCGAAGGTTTTTTTTTTGCTCCTTGTGGCGCTGTTAGAAAGACATTCAGTCTTTACAGAAATCATTGGAGTTTAGCAGTGCATTCAGCAAATCAACCATCTTTCGCACACTTATCGGCAGTGATTTACAGCACCGAAAGCTTGGTGCCTGCACTGAGATTAAGATACTCCCTTCCTCCTTGCAGACGGCGTGTTGTTGCCACGTGGAGTGGTTCTGCATCTTCTGCATCTGTTATGAACTGGTAAATTTATGCCCCCACATTTCTAGTACAAAAACAACAATTGATGGACAGAATGCAGAACAATGTCATACATTCACCCCAGTACAGAGATCTGGGCCTAAATCCATCGTTTATTTTGCTCACCATGCCATTCCAGTTTGGACCCAGCCATATGCAAATCAGTCTTGACCCTGCGCCCAATGGGAACAGTCCAGCCCAAACTGCCAGGCCAGGTCCTCCCTGGACTGGAAACAAGCATCCTAGGACCGGTTTCGGCTTTCAGCCCTCATCAGCCAGGATAGCTTGATTCCAGTGGCATGGAGAGCACGGGACCCACGTCTGGGCATACCCGTCCCACTCGGGGTGACAAATGCAAAAAGAACAATTGATGGACAGAATGCAGAACAATGTCATACATTCACCCCAGTACAGACATCTAGGCCTAAATCCATCGAATCCATCGAATCTATCCTGGCTGATGAGGGCTGAAAGCCCGAAACCGGTCCTAGGATGCTTTTTTCCAGTCCAGGGAGGACCTGGCCTGGCAGTTCGGGCTGGACTGTTCCCATTGGGCGCTGGGTCAAGACTGATTTGCATATGGCTGGGTCCAAACTGGAATGGCATGGTGAGCAAAAAAACGATGGATTTAGGCCCAGATCTTTGTACTGGGGTGAATGTATGACATTGTTCTGCATTCTGTCCATCACTTGTTCTTTTTGCATTTGTCACCCCGAGTGGGACGGGTATGCCCAGACGTGGGTCCCGTGCTCTCCATGCCACTGGAGTCAAGCTATCCTTGCTGATGAGGGCTGAAAGCCCGAAACCGGTCCTAGGATGCTTGTTTCCAGTCCAGGGAGGACCTGGCCTGGCAGTTCGGGCTGGACTGTTCCCATTGGGCGCAGGGTCAAGACTGATTTGCATATGGCTGGGTCCAAACTGGAATGGGATGGTGAGCAAAAAAACGATGGGTTTAGGCCCAGATCTCTGTACTGGGGTGAATGTATGACATTGTTCTGCATTCTGTCCATCAATTGTTCTTTTTGCATACCACATTTCTAGTAAGCACAGTACGGACCTTATACATGTTTAGTTAAGTAATATTCGGGATTATTCATTTTTCACTTTTCTGCGACATACTTACATTGTGGTCACATTCTGGACATTTGGTATATTTGACACCAAACATTTGTCCCTTTCAGTACGGAATTATTGAAGGGCTGGTGAGTTTTCACATGGTTGGATCTAATTCACTCAATGTTTTTTTGCGACGCTTGGCAATTATCTCTCTCAGAATGATGTATGATCTTGTTGACCCATTGACCTCCTTTCCGACTTTATATGATTTCAATCAGTTTACCTTCGTGTTTCCTTTTATACCATGTCCATCTCCATAGGCTTAAATCAGTCTGTTCCCATGCATTCTGCTTCTCTTATACAATGTTCATTTTCACAGGCTTTTTGCTGGCGGTTATTCAGAATAATAGGCATCTGGGATATTTCTACAAATACCAGACATTATAGACAATTTAACACTATCAAGTGCTGCGTGCCATTTGTTCCCTACAGAGTGGCGATCTTATTGTTGAATCGGTGAGTCTTTTTTCGGCTTTAAATAACTGTATTTAGTCTGACCTCTCATATTTGGTTCTGTTCATATAATGTTCATGTTCACAGACATTCTGCTGGCGTCCCGTTATTAATTACATTGGGCATTTTGAACATTACCACACATCTCTATGAAGTGGCTTATGTCCGCTATGGTAAATTATTAGCCAGCAGCTCGCTTATGGAGGGCCAACATGCCGAGTGCACTTGGCAAAACATGGGCTTGGTCCCTTTTCTGCTGATTGTCTCTTTTATCAGTAATCTGTTTTATGGTGGTACTACTTGCTCGTTACCAGTGTGTAAGAGCTTAATTTAGCTTAATTTGTTTCCATCGCCACAAGGCCCTCCTACAACCACTAGGATGGCCACTAGTGTTCGCTTCCAGCCTGATCGAGGGTCTTTCACTATTTGTCTTAGGGCACATGGCACAACTTGGATGTTTGCATGTCTCTTTGTGGTAACTATGCCTGTCTTGGATTCCTGTTCTTTTCTCACTGGTTTATTTTCATCACTAATCACTCACTTGGGTCTTTTTAACACGGTCGGCTAACAGACACAAACCATGTACATTTTTGCTTTTCATCCTGTAATATATTGTAGCAGGGCATATTTTCATTGTTATATATATTTCGCAGGTACCCCCATATTTTTAATCATGGCTTTCCTGAAGAAGGTGCTCCTGTGCTGAAACCTATGCTCCAAAATGTTACAACAAAGGACAATATAGCAAACAAACACTCTCGGACACTTTAAACATGCCTATTTCAAAGTGGAATACTCTGCTAAAACAGTTTCCATTTATTTAAGGCTGAAAAGGAATGATTATGAGTAAAATAAAGTGCTGCAAAATTTCCTGTTTTGTGCCGCCAAATTTGCAAATCTATGCCGCAATATCCTAGGGGGTCTGGTCAGTGCGTGTCTCTAAGTAGGTCTGTGAGTGTGTGTGAGTATGAGTGGTTCTGTGAGTGGGTGCATGAGTGTCTGAGTGGGTCTGTGTATGGGTGTACGTGTCTGAGTGGGTGTGTGAGTGGGTCTGTGAGTGGGTGTGAGTTTCTGAGTAGGTTTGTGAGTGGGTGTATCAGTGTCTGAGTGTATGAGTGGGGGTTTGTGTGGGTGTGTCAGTAGCTGTGTGAGTGACTGGGCCACAACGGAACCACACCTGCCCCTTTATCCAACAAGAGTCCACAGTTTTGCACAAAATATCTACTCAAGTGGAGTACTTTCTTCGGGCTAATTAGTAACTGCTACCTCATTGGGAAAATGTCCAGTGCGTATTCTACACTACATCTGTGTAATGGACAACAAGGAAATGTCTCCAGTGACCCTGTGTGCATTTCGGCAGTGTGATTGTTCCTTCTGTGTTTTTATCTAGAAATCTGTGATAACATGAATTCTCCTAAAGAGAGGATCAGACTACAACGCGGTAAATCTCTACCAAACAAGGGTACTTCCTCTTAGGTATATGAAGTGAGTGCGCAGGGATGTGGAATTCCTATAGCCCGACGCCCAGGACATATTGTTTGGGGTCAAGGGCAACAAGTTTTCATGTGTATTTTGTCCTTGGGACAAGTTGGCCCAACCCCCTACAGCACAAACCCTTTGGCTGTCAGTTTACAGCACCACATAATGGATCAGGGAAGGGCATTGTCTGGAGTTAAGGTCATATGTGTCCATATGTTAATGCTGTTCAGACTTGTATTCATGGCTCATCAATGCAAAGCCTTTACTATTGGGGTGAGCGCTCTAAGGAAATGTTGTAAGCTCGGACTGCACTACTGATAGTGGTTCCAGTATATAAATGTGTACACACGTTTTTAAAGTTTAGCTATGTATAACGCTCCCAGAATCCTCTCTGATTAGATGGAAATATTTGCAGAAGCTTAAAAGCAAGATTGATTATTCTCTGCTTTCAAATTAAAATGTTCACAAAAAAATGCAAGTAGGAAAAAAAAAACATTTCGCTAAACTACTGTAAAATTTTAGGTACCATTTCTTTGCATCATCATTTAGTAAAATGTGTTGATGTATGCTAGTATTTCCCAAAAATATTCATAATGGAAAAATCAGTGTAACCAGTTTCAATAAGATTATGGGAAACAAAAATAAACAAGCATTGGCAAAGCCAGTAGGTCTGAAATTGGTGGTCAGCCTTTTAGTTTTGTCAATGTGTGACTTGTTTTGGCATGGTTTCTGTAAAACCTTATTGATGTGGGAGCTGCCGGGCCCTCACCATTATAACAAACATTGGCAAAAGCAAAAATTGTTTTTGGTCTCAAAAAGCACACATTGCCACAGTAGTTCCTGGCACTGAACAAAACTTCTTTGTGTGCCGATATGCTCCTTGTGAAAGAGCAGAATGCTGTCACTCACAATGAAGCCAGCCGATCGACAGAGAGACTGAATTTAAATAAACACAAAAGGTCATAGTTAATGCCAGGCCTAATTGGAAGCCTAATTAATTAAAAAAAAGTCTCAAAAGTGCACCGATGGTATATGTCCTTGCATTAAGTGCAGATATACAGCTTTCATGAATTCACAAGAATTTACAGAAGTAGGCCAAAAAATAGTACTCATAGAAAATATTTGTGAACTGCATTTAAGCATGAGCAAATGTGCATGTGTAAATTTGCTCATACGAAAAACTGAGTGTTTGCTAGTTCACTATCCCTCCAACCACTTTTTTCCGAAACCTGGAAGTAGTTTTACGTCTGCCATTGTCAGGAGTAAATTTCCAATCTTTCTCAGTATCGGAAAAGATTAGAGAAGTGTTGGTGAAAACCCTTAAAACATGCATGTAAGTAGGTTTGCACAGACTCAAAAGGGCAATCCAACCCTGGAACCATTGCTTACCACTACCTTCAGCCTCAGTATGTAGATCTGCGGAAACGTGACAACATAAGGGAATTGCTAGTATTCAAACCCAACTATTGTATGAACCCCGGCATAATCAGAGAGGCTATATCAGAGCTCTTATATAATGAGATTGCTGCCATATTTTGTCACTGCATTACATGACACAAAAAGGACAAGTGGATTTTGTTACAGGGCAAGTAGATTTATGAAGCAACCTGCCCCAAAGACAAGTAGATATTTTATTAAATTCCACACCCCTGGTGCGTCTTTGTCTGGAGGAGATGTCCTCATATTCCTCGGCATGAAGAACGCGTCACCAAAATTGGCAGGACTTGCACTGGGGTGCCTTTTTCTAAGCGGTCTATCATCCTGGCAAAAGGCAGAAAGACCTTTGCATACTACTAAGGTGGGTGGTGAGGTCCGCCCAAGTATTAGAAGCAGGGGCGGCTGGTGGAATTTGAAACTGGTGTGGCGTATGCAGAACGAAACAGCGTATGCGAGCGAGTGCAGCGAGCGAGCCCGACGGCAATAAGGGGGGTTCGGGGGGTTCTCACCCATGAAGAATTTTTTTTAAAATTGACATCTTTTTGGTGCGATATTCAGCACTATTTCTGTGATAAATGGACTAAAATTTCAGTTCTTCTAGGCATTCATAAAAGAAAACTCATACATTATTTCAGAGAATTTCTGGGTTGCCAAGCAAGTCTGACTTCTGAAGAGGGCTAGGGTACTAAGCAAGACTGCTTTGGCTCTACCCTTTCCAATAGAAAACACTAGTTAGCGCTCTTAATTCCGCCCCCAAGGTTTTGTGGGCTGTAATGAGCAATATAATATATAGCTTCCCACTCAATGACTCAGTCAGTAATTCACTACAAGTACTAAAGGAAACAGAAAACAATAGGACACGCTAAGAAGAAAAGGATGTTGTTACCAAAGTTGAACGAACAAGTGGGATCCACTAAAGTCAACTTTCATTCCATTATCAGATCCGATAATTTCCTATTGATAGGAAAAGACTTAGGGAAGATGCCACCCCAATCTCCTTCCTAAGCATAGCCATGTCACACAAAGGCATGTGTGTCTCTGATTATACTGCAAGATGACAGGCACTCTGCTACTTTTTCTGTCAGTACCAGCGATTCATTTGTAAGTGCTGGGGCTCTCGTTAGGAGGCAGCTTGCACCAGCCCATTTCTCACGTTAGCGCTGCCTAAAACAGAGCCAACTACTAACCAATTGGGGAGAGGATGTGGCGTAATGTCCAGAACTGCCGACTTTGGAGCTGGGGAACCAGATTCGAGTCTCGGTGTCAGCCTCACATCCTGTAGTACTGGGCAAATCACTTAATTTCCCCATGCCTACCATAAATGAATGTGTCCTGAACTGGTGCTTATGAAAAGCACAGGTGTTGATGATTAAGTGCCAGTGGTGAGCACCGGAAACCACCGGTTCAAATTAAGCACTGTTCAGTACACATTTTGTGATCAGCGCTAATACTTGTGAAGTCTGTGAGCCTGGAAAAGTTACATTTGTGCGACTCATCTTCCTTGCACTGTGTAAAACTTTGCTGCATCTTACAGGCATTTGGCAACCCATAATGATGCCTTTATAGTTTTCTGACCAACAAACAAAGGTGATGGATGAATGGAATACTTGCAAAAAGTTTCAGCTGCTAGCAATCAGTCGGGCCACATTCCAGACCATTGTTTTTTGTCCTGTGTGCCCCTTCAGATAGAGAGCAGCCCCAAGCAGATCAGCCTTGGTTCGGGTCCAAATGATCAGGATTAAACTACTCAATTCAATGAATTCAATATGAATAACTATTATTCAATTCAATTCTTTATTTATGTTCTGAAACTCAAAAGCAGTCCACATAAAACAAGATATATCGGAAGGCATAAATCCCATTAATATATATTTAAAAAACATTAAAAAATGTAAAAACTTTTGCACAAGTAACCTAAAGAGTGAGAGAAATTATCGTGCAGCCGCAACTGACTTAATATTATTATTTAAAAACACTGGCCATGATTAAACTACTCCTAAAAGCAGAATTGTGCCCCTCCCACAACCAGCCTTGCTTTGCTCCCACAATCTGTGTTGTAAGAACCCAACAACCATCATGAAATCATCCCACCACCAGCATTAAACTATTACCATAATCTCCATTCAATTACTGACACAATTAGAACTAAACAAACACCACATCAATCATGAAATTATTTCCAAGATCACCACTAATTTAGTCCGTAATAAGCATAACACTACCCACGTATCAGCAGCAAATTACTACCACAACGAACACGTAACATAAGCCAACCCAACGCAAGCCTAACGTCACTTACTCTGCCCTCCCTGGAACTGACTTAAAATGTATTCTCAAAGATGCTGACCATGGAAAGGAGCACAGTGTTTGCATAGGGTTAGAGTAACTTCTCTCCCTGCAAGAAATTGCATGGAATTTAATTCTATTCTCTTTAATTCTAACTCATTTAATTGTTATTCAGTTGTAAATTGGTTTGTAGGAAAAAGGTGGTTTGTGGAAACGTATTAATTTACATTTATAACAAATGCCTAACGGACATCTTCGGCGCCCTTCGCCACCACTTCCACTCCTACACAAACAACACGCAAATCTACCTGTGTGTGTCAGAGGAGTCCAACCAACTCATAGTCATATCACATATAAGAACCACAAACTTAATGGGTCAACAAGTTGTTGACCACACACACACACATTGAATTCCTTAAGAAACAATGGCGCACCTGCTGAACTGCGTAGTCACCGATAGACTATTAACTGCACTTTCTGTTCGTTTGCCATCATTCACGGGGCTGTAGGGGCTGCCTGAACAGTAGAAACTTGCTTCGACCGAAAACATCGACCTGTGACTTTCGACTACTTGATCACGGGTGCGGAAAAAGCCTCAGGAAATGTGCGTTCACTCAAAAATATGCAAAAATACCAGTCTCGCTTAGAAATATTTTAGGTGGGCAGGCGGCTGGTTTAGCGTTTGTAAACCTATACCGTTTTATTAGAGAACATTTTAATTTCCTAATTTATTAACCATGTAAATTAGCATTCGAAAGGCAACATGAAATCTGAGCAAGGAGCGCTTTTGGTTCAATAGTTTTTACCTAATGTTCTCTGGACAGCCCTGCACCGTTCTGTTGTTCCATTGCCAATTTGCCAGCTGTAATTAGAGCACGCTTCAATCATGATGCGCCTCAGATAGCGTGTCTTACTCAACTAGCTAGCAAGCGTTTAATTTTTTTTTTAAATTTGGAATCCTATTGTGGTTATTTTATTTCGAAGTAGCCGCAGGGGAATTTTGGAAACATCGAAGCAATTACCAAGTAATGACCTGCCACTTAACCTTAGACACACAGTTAATTAATGGGACACTCGAAATCCAGTCGCGGCTCGCATGCATCGCAATACTTGCGGGGGGAAGGTTGTCGCGCGGGGCCGGGGAATTAAATAATTAAATATAAAACTTACCTCACAGCCGGTCCGCGCCACCTCTGCTCCCCTTGGCGCCTTCACGAACGGCACTGGAGTGGACTGGCAACCCCTCTCAGCCAATACTGGCGCTGCTCCAGCAGCGCCAGGATTGGCTTAGGGCACGGTTACTACTCGCCCGCCTGCCCATTAGGAGACCGAGGTTTGAGCCTTTGCTCAACCCTCGCTCTCCTAATGGGCATGCGCAAGCCAGTGCAAACACAAGTGCGCATGAGTGGGCACGGTGGAAAAATTCGCCGACCTTCCCCACTCATGCGCACTTGTGCTGCTGCCTGTTGCCCCTGGTCTGACAATCATGTCAGTCAACATGACGCCGGACCGCCCACCCCCTTCAGACTCTGAAGGGGGTGGGCGGTCCGACGTCATGCTGACTGACATGATTGTCAGTTCTCCCTCGGCGTCTTTGAACTTAAGTAAACTGATTCAGTTTACTTAAGTTCAGAGACGCCGAGGGAGCTGCGGGCGGGGGGGCAACGCCCCAACGGACGCACCGCCCCTGATTAGAAGGGGAGGCGGGCCATGTGGCACCCCTCCCTGGGCCGATTACAGCCCCGGGGACCCCATCCCCCCGGTGTCCGGCCACAATACATTGGGGGAGTGGGCCTGCGTGGCCCCCCTCTCTGGGCCGATATCGGCCCTGGGGAACCCAACCTCCGGCAGCCTGGCCACAAGTCAAAGGAGGACAGGGGCCACGCGGCCCCCTCCCCGGGTGGATTTTGACCCTTGGCGAACCTATCCCCCGGGGCCAAACCTTCAAATGCTGTGAGCCCACCCAGTCAATAGCACTGGGGACCGCAGGGGGAGTCCGAGTGCCCCTGCAGTCCCTGCCGGCTCCCCGCCTCCATCGGGAGCTGGTATTGCGCTCACACACAGGGAGCTGCTAAAGATACAGCTCCCTGTATGCGAGAGCAATCGTTTCGTCTGACAGCGGGCGGGAAAACAGACAGAAACTCCGCTCCCAGCAAGCTGTGGCATTTTGACATATCCTGCTTGCTGGAAGCGGAGTTAGTGTTTGCTCTGCCTTGGCGGCAGCTGGCCAAGCTCCCACCAAGTTAGAGCTAACAGCTATGTCCCTGGGGTGGGCACCCCGGGACATGGGGATCTGCCCCTGGGGGGTGTCGGTCCCCAGGGACATTAATTCCCTGTGCACGGGTCGGCCCCAGGGAGGTGGTGGTCCCTGGGTCCGTATATGGCCCAGGTGGGGGGGAGGGGTCGCACGGCCCCCTCCCAGTATTATATATTTGATGTGCGCCAGGGAGGTGGTGGTCCCCGGGGCCTCTAGGAAGCCCAGGAGGTGGGTCCCTCATGACCCCCCTCCATTATTAAGCATAAAGCCCCGGGGAGGTGGTGGTGGTCCCCGGGGCTTCTCCGAAGCCCAGGAGGGGCTCCACGCAGCTCCCTTCCATTTTTATAAATAAAGCCCTGGGGAAATGGTGGTCCCCGAGGCTCCAAGAGCCTTAGAAGGGGGGCCCTGTGCGCCCCCTCTTTTTTTTAAAAATGCCCTCGGGACCTGGCCAATCCGGGTGCTCTTTCTAAAAGAAACGCGGGAGCCTGCAATTTTTTGTTGTTGATTTTTCGCCAGAGTTGTGGATCTGGCTGTGATTCTGGCTAAAAATGTAGGTTGTTTTAAAGAACAAGTTACTTACCTTCGATAACGATATATCTGTAAGAAACCTAGGTTAGTTATAGATTCCTTACCTTAGAATTACCCACAGGCATCAGACTGGATCCGGAAAGTTTTTCGTCAGCAGTACCCCTGTGTGTCGAAAGGTGGCGTCGGTCGGCTGCGCGTTCGTCCTTGGCGTCGTGGTCGCCGGGATGACGTCGCGGTAGCTACTTAGACTCCACCCTCGCGCGCTGGCGTCAGTTCTGTACACGACTTTCCACGCCAGAAGCGCAGAGCCATGCAAGACACTGACCACTGGTGCACAAAACTAGGGCCCTGAAAGGAAATCCTTAACCCTAGAAGTCAGTTCGCAGAGCGGGGAGGATGGGTGGGGCGGTAAGGAATCTATAACTAACCTATGTTTCTTACAGATGTATCGTTACCGAAGGTAAGTAACTTGTTCATCTGAAAGAAACAGTTAGTTATAGATTCCTTACCTTAGAATAGATACCCCAGCAATATCAACCCCGGAGGTGGGTCTGCGA
This sequence comes from Calotriton arnoldi, assembly GCA_963921515.1. Taxonomy (NCBI): domain Eukaryota; kingdom Metazoa; phylum Chordata; class Amphibia; order Caudata; family Salamandridae; genus Calotriton; species Calotriton arnoldi. The sequence continues at coordinate 97,813 of CAWUFW010020702.1, read as the reverse complement.
ACCAAGTTCACACCAGAAAATCCTGGAGAACAGAACGGCCAAAGAAGCCGCCTCTCCGGACTTGGCTGTTCAGGCAGTAGTGTCTTGTGAATGTGTGCAGCAATGCCCACGTAGCTGCCCGATAGATGTCATTAATGGGGAACTCCACGTCCCAAAGCCGTGGTAGCTGCCGTCGCCCTGGTGGAATGGGCGCGCAACCCCACTGGCGGCTCCTTCTTTGCCAAAGAATAACAAGCTTTGATGCACAAAACGACCCATCTAGAAATGGTGCGTTTGTGCACGGCCCGACCTTTTTTGGCGCCCACGTAGCCAACAAAGAGCTGGTCATCCACCCGGAATTGTTTTGTGCGATCCAAGTAAAAGGAAAGCGCACGCTTTGGATCCAGATGGCGGAGCCTCTCCTTCTTTGGAAGGATGCAGAGGCGGAAAGAAGGTGGGCAAAGTGATGGTCTGTCCAATATGGAAAGGAGTAACCACTTTGGGAAGGAAGGAAGGACGAGTTCGAAGGACAACCTTGTCCGGATGAACAGACAGAAAAGGAGGTTTAGAAGAAAGAGCTTGGAGTTCACTCACCCTGCGCGCAGAGCGGATGGCCACCAGAAAGGTAGTCTTCAAAGTCAGAAGCCTGAGAGGACAGTTATGTAGCGGCTCAAAGGGAGCGCACATAAGATACGTAAGAACCAAATTCAAGTCCCACTGGGGCATTACGAAGGGAACAGGAGGAAAAAGATGAGTAATGCCCTTAAGGAAGCAATTTACAACAGGGGACTTGAAAAGAGAAGGCTGATCAGGAAGCCTAAGAAAGGCTGAAATGGCCGAGAGGTAGCCTTATAAAGTGCCCAGAGCAGAACCCTGCTGGGCCAAAGAAACAAGGAACAAGAGAACCTCAGAAAGAGGGGCAGAAAGGGGATCCACAGCTTTTGCTGTGCACCATGCCACAAATTTGTTCCATCTGCAGGCGTATACCGTCTTAGTGGAGGGACACCTGGCTGCCAAGATAACATCAGACTTCGGGAGGAAGGTCAAAAGCTGTCAACCGAAGAGGCAGTCGGATCGGAGGATCGATGGCAATAGCTCGGGATACCAGACTCTTCGTGCCCAATCCGGAGCCACAAGAATGACTTGGTCCCGGTCGCGCTTGATCTTCTTCAGCACTCTGGGCAGAAGTGGTATAGGCGGAAAGGCATATAGAAGACAGTAACTCCACTCGCGACGAAAAGCGTCGCCGAGCGAGTGCCGCCTTGGGAATTCCAACGCGCAGAATTGCTGACATTGCGCGTTCTCTTCAGTGGCGAATAGATCTAACCAAGGCTCTCCGCACTGTTGAAAGAGACCTTGCACCACCTCCGAGTGAAGACGCCATTCGTGATCCATCATGCACCTGCAGCGGAGTTCGTCCGCCCTGGCGTTCAGCGAACCTGCCAGGTGTTGAACCACCAGGGATATGCCCTGATGTTCCAGCCATGTCCAGAGACGGAGAGCCTCCTGACATAGGGTCCACAACCCCACCCCTCCCTGTTTGTTGCAGTACCACATGGCGGTGGTGTTGTCTGTGAACACCTGCACTACTCTTCCCCGGACAGAGGGAAGGAATGCTTTGAGTGCAAGACGAATCGCCCGAAGCTCCGGAAGGTTGATGTGGAGCCCGGACTCCGGCGGAGACCAGAGGCCTCTGATCTCCGCCTCCCCCATGTGGCCGCTCCATCCCAGAAGTGATGCATCAGTCACCACTGTGAACTCTGGTTGGGGAAGGGAGAGGGATTTGCCGTCGACCCAATCCTGGTTTGTTAGCCACCACTGCAATTGGTATGCAGTGGCCTCCGAGATCTGGATGCAATCGGACAGGTTCCCCTGATGTTGTGCCCACTGGAACTAGAGGTCCCACTGCAGAGCCCGCATATGCCATCTGGCATGGTCCACCAGCAGGATGCAGGAGGCCATCAGGCCCAGTAGCCGGCGGGTCATCCTGACCGAAACCCGCGATAGAGGCTGAAAGATCTGAATCATAGCCCGAATATCCCGGACTCGCTGTTCGGTAGGATAGACCCGAAACTGCGTCGTGTCCAGAACCGCTCCGATGAATAGGAGCTTCTGAGAGGGAGTCGGGTGCGACCTCGGCACGGTGATGGAGAACCCCAGCGAATGCAGGAGGTCGGCCATAGTCTGGAGGTGGGAGACGACAGCCTGGGGCGAGCTCGCCTTCAACAGCCAGTCATCGAGATAGGGGAAGACTAGAACCCCTGATCTGCGCAGATGAGCTGCGACCACCGCCATCACTTTTGTGAACACCCGAGGGGCGCTGGTATGGCCAAAGGGGAGCACGGTAAACTGAAAATGCTCGTGGCCTACTGTGAACCGCAAATAGCGCCGGTGGGCCGGCAGGACGGGGATGTGAAAATAGGCGTCCTGCAAGTCCAACGCTACCATATAGTCTCCAGGGTAGACAGGACCTGAGCTAGCGTCAACATTTTGAACTTCTCCTTCCGGAGGAAGCGGTTGACGTTCCTGAGATCCAAGATAGGACGCAGGCCTTTGTCCTTCTTGGGTACCAGAAAGTAGTGGGAGTAGCAACCACGACCTACTTCTGGGACAGGAACTCGCTTGATGGCTCCCTTGGCCAAGAGAGCCATAACTTCCTGTTGGAGAAGGGCTAGATGATCCTCCAACATGCAATGGTACTGAGGTGGCATGGCTGGGAGGGTAGTCTCGAAGGGGAGGGAGTAGCCCCTTCGGACTATTTGCAAAACCCACCTGTCCGACGTGATGGTGCGCCAGTGGGGGAGGTGATGGTGAATCCTGCCGCCCACTGGCGATTGGTGGCCCTGGAAGGTCGGACTAGGAGGGTTTGGAGGCTGCTACAGAGTGGGCGGTGGTGGACTGGCCCGCTCGCTGGCCCCCAGATCCACGACGGTGGTTTCCACGTCCCCGGCCGCGCAGGGGCTGAACAGCTTGCGCCGGCCTGTGGCCCTGGGTGGGACGTGGTGGGGCACCCCTTCCGTAGTCACAAAAGGGACGAAAAGCAGACTGCGCAGGGCGAGTGGTGGAGAGGCCCAAGGACATGGCCGTAGCCGGTGAGTCCTTGAAGCACTCCAGTGCGCTGTCTGCCTTGCCGCCGAACAGGCGACGGCCATCAAAGGGCATGTCCATAAGGGTAGCTTGGACATCCCCAGAAAAGCCAGTCGATCTCAGCCAGGCGTAGCGTCGAAGGGCTACTGACGTTTAAATTGTCCTACCTAGCGAGTCGGCGGTGTCCAGTCCACAGCGTATGGTAAACTTCGCTGCGTCTCTCCCCTCTGCAACTGCATGGGAGAGTACGGCCCGGGCCTCCTCCGGGCACTGGGGCAGCACGTGCGCCACCGTATCCCACACAGAGTGGGTATAACGGCTCAACAGACATGCAGTGTTTACCGACCGCAGTCCCAAGCTGGAGGAAGAAAAGATCTTCTTCCCAAGATGGTCCAGCTTTTTGGATTCCCTATCAGGTCGTGCGTTAGGGAATGCGCCTTTGGATGTGGAGGCTTGGACCACCAAGCTCTCAGGGGTGGGGTGTTAGGAGAGGAAAGTGGGGTTGCCCGGGGCTGGGCGGTGGCGTCGGGCAATTATCCTATCCACAGGAGCCCCTGTGTTGGGCCTGGACCAGGTGCCCAAAAGGATGTCGGTTAGGGTTCATTGAACGGCAGCAGGGGCTCCAAAGAGCTCGCCGCCAGCTGAAGCACCTCTGTCAGGAGGTTAGTCCTGACTGCCACTGTAGGTAGCTCGAGGTTGAGATCCTTGGCCGCCCTACGCAACACCACTGCGTAAGAAGCTCCCTCCTCCGTAGCCACGGTAGTAGGAGACAACATGCCAAGGTCTGGGGAAGTATCCAGACCACTGTCTTCCCCCAGTTCCAGGTCATACTCTAAATGGTCTGCCAGAGTCTCCGGACCCCTCCCAGTCCTCCTCACCCTCCCCTGGTTGCCAATGTGGCCTGATTGGAGCACCAGGGTAGAACAAGGGCACAAAGGTGCCCATCGGCGCCGGCTGCGGACGTGGTGCCGGTGGAATCGGCGCCGGTGAAGTTGTAATCAGGTCGACAGGCGCCGATCCGTATCCAGGCATGGATCCAAGGGGACCCTGAGGTGCTGTGGCCGGAGCCGCCGGCATTGAAGGCCCAGGGCCCCCAGCCGAGTCAGCGGGTCTCGAAGGCGCGCCGGCGGAGTCGGGCTGCCCAAAGATGGCATGCATCGCTTCGTAAAAGGTGCAAAGCTGAGCAGGGGTCGCTCCGGGTCCCGGGAAGGGAGGGAAACTCTGAGTCGACCCTTCGGGCTCCGCACGCGGAGCCGCAGAAGGGGCACCACCCGCATCCCTTGTCGCGTCGGCCGACCGACGAGGAGAATTCGACTTCTTCTTGTGCTTCGACTTACCTGAGTAGTGCGAAGACTTTGAAGAGGACTGGTGGTGGTGGTGGATCCGCGACCGGTCCCTCGACCTCCCACGCGACCGGGACTTCAAACGGCGCGGAGCCGACTCCAGGGCCTCGAGAAGCTTTCGGGATCGCTCCCGCAAAGACATCGGATTCATGGTCCGGCAGTCGGAGCACGACTTGGGATCGTGGTCGCGCTCCAGGCAAAACAGGCACACGCGGTGCGGATAAGTCACCGACATCAGCCGGCTACAGGAGCGACAAGCCTTAAAACCGGGCATTCCTGACATGCACCAGGAGAGGAGTCAAAGACTCAAAAACAGTGTCGACAAAAGTCGTCATAAAGTGACTGGAGGTACCGCTCTCTCCGGATCTGCGCTGGCTGGCGCGGAAAAAGAACTGACGTCAGCACGCGAGGGCGGCGTCTAAGTAGCTACTGCGACGTCATCCCGGCGACCACGACGCCAACGTCGAACGCGGAGCCGACCGACGCCACCTTTCGACGCGCAGGGATACTGCTGACGAAAAACTTTCCGGATCCAGTCTGACGCCTGGGGGTAATTCTAAGGTAAGGAATCTATAACTAACTGTTTCAGATATGCTTTTTTACCCTGGCAGGGTGCTAGGGGTACCCCAGGCCCAAGATGGCTGCCAACAGTTCTTGGTTGAAGTGTAGGCAGCCAATCAAATATCACCGCATGGACTGTCTGATCCTCCTAGCATCCGCGTCGCTAGACATACAAATTAATTTTTTCTTTAAATAATTTTTAAAACTACTGAACGGATTTACACCAAATAACAAAAAGCACTCTTTCTGGACCAAGACCTAGCTTTCTGGCAAATTTGGTGTAGTTCCGTCTAGCGATTGGAGCTGAAGCAGTGTCTAAAATCTCTATGGGAATGAATTTGGGAAATGCACTTTTTATCACCTCTCCTTTTTCTCGTCCCCTGCTTGACGGATCGCCCCGAAACTTTCCATGCGCAACAACAATCACCGGCAGACGATTTATTGGGAAAATGTCATGAAAATTCATTAATCCATGCCAAAGATATAGGCAAGTCAAATAACACTAACTATTCTAACTTTACTACCTACTGGCGGCCGCCGGTAGTTAGTTATAGTTTCCATAGGAAGTGTTTTTTTCCATTTGCCAATAAGTTTGGCGAATCCTCGTGAAATTTTCAAAACTAGTTTGATGCTCTATTCAGCTGCTGTCTAGAAAGTTTTGTGGTGATCCGTCAAGCGGTGGCCGAGAAAAAGGGGGTCCAAAACGCATTTTCCCCATGTTAATTTCCATAGGAAACTTTAGACACTGCTACAGCCCGAACTGCTGAACGGATTTACACCAAATTTGGCAGGAAGGTAGATGTTGGTCCAGGAAAAGTGTCTTTTTGTGATTTGGTGTAAATCCGTTGAGTAGTTGCAGAGTTATTTATAGAAATTTCCAATTGTGTTTATAAAGGGACGAGAAGGATCCACGACCCCTCCCGATCTTGTGCTGAGATTTTATTGGCTACCAACACTTCAAACCAGGAAGTGTTGGCAGTCATCTTGGGACTCTGCTTGAACCGAGTGCCAGAAAGAACATTTAAAAAAAAGAAAAGTGGGCAGGGTGCAAATACCCTGACCCCTAGGACTCATGGGGGGAGGGCACCCCCACACAGAGACCCTGCAGGACCAAAAATGCGTTTATTTTATAATGAAGATAAAAAACGAAGCAGGGGCTCCCTGCTTCATTAGTAATCGCCAGGTCCCAGGGGCATTTTAATAACAAGCATTTGCAATGCAATAGGTCTCGCATTTGTGAAAGTTAGAGCTAGTGGCTTTGTAAATGACAACGTTTTTTACTTTTGTTTTTTTTGTGGAGCCATCCTGTAAGAACAATAGCAGGGAACAAAATGGAAGTCCTTTACAACACCAATAGCTCTAACACACAAACGCGAGACATATTGCGTTTGCAATGCAATAGGTCTCGCATTTGTGTGCGTTAGAGCTATTGGGGTTGTAAATTACGTGTTTCACTTCTGTTTTTTTCTGTTGCAGTTTTTCGTCTTACCTGTAAAAATGGGCGTACTTTAAAGTCCATACTGTAGAGTTTGCGGCTGAAGTACTGCAGGACTAGATACTCCTTGGACTGCTGCTTACTGCCGCCTGTAGGAGCCATCACAATAGGGACAAGCTGAGGAGAGCTTTAGGGAGAGAAAGAGTGACCTGCTTGGACTTCGATCAGATGTAGGCAATGTTAGCACTGGCGCAGGAAGCGGGAACGGAAGCCAAAGCCTTAAACAGCAGGGACGCTATTCACCCCAGCTCTAGTTGGAGGACACGTTCCCAGCAGTAAACACTGAATATTTTTGCACAGCTGAAAAAATACATAAAATAAGCGCCACGTGCCGCGCTGCTTTTTTAAAATAAAAGTGCGGTGTGCTGCACTGCTTTTAAAGAAATATATTAGATGCTTAGATCAAGTTGTGCAAGCTGCGCTGCAGCCGCTATTGTTAAAGTTGGAGCGCGGCATGCCGCGCCGCTGAAATTAAAACATAATATTTTGCGTGGCTGAAAAAATACATAGAAATAAAGCGCGGCATGCCGTGCCGCTTTAAAAAAAAATGTGTTGTGCTGCACTGCTTATAAATAAAAAGGCGAGTCGCATATAAGAAAAGAAAGGCGCGTCTGCCATAATTGCAGCTGATGGTATTATAAATGGGGTAACCCGTAAGACCACTGGACCCGGGTAAACAATGGTACATAAACAAATGGTCACAGTGGAGAATTGATTTAGAATTCACGTATGTAGAACCAAATTCAAATGCATTAAACAATTCAAACGTCACTACAAAAACAAATGATTTCTAATGATTTAATTCGCATCACAGAATCAAAATCAATCCAAATATAAGAGTATACGATTAATCAACATTAATACACATTGGTGCTCAGAAAGAGAAAAAAAAAAAAAGAAAAAAAGGGGGAAGGAGGTGGGGTGTGAGTGGTCAAGGAAAAATGAGTGACGGTGTAAAGAAACGGAAAGGTAATGTGGTTCAGATACATTCAAATTTTTAGATCCAATCCGGCCTTTTACTTGGCAAACCAGTAAAGTAAACAAAACATAACACTATACGCACAGATAGACATGTCTCTGTCGCCTATGTTTGATACAAATGCCAATATGTCAACGTTTCGACCCCTGTAGTCATAGAGGTAGCTTCATCCTTATTGGGGGTCTTCATCAGGACTCAAGGGAAGGTGAGTGAGGGGAAAGGGAGCACCATTAGTTGACAGCGCGTGTAATCAGGCTGTATTTGCAAGATGAGGGCCCGTAAGCTCTTGAAAGGCTTTCTGACTCATTACGGAGCTGCCGGTGGTGATTATTCAACCCAGTCCGGACACCCAGGTGTACTTGTGGCACCCATTAATTTCATTAATTGGAATCTTGCAGTTTTTTCAAGAGCTTACGGGCCCTCATCTTGTAAATACAGCCTGATTACACGCGCTGTCAACTAATGGTGCTCCCTTTCCCCTCACTCACCTTCCCTTGAGTCCTGATGAAGACCCCCCAATAAGGATGAAGCTACCTTTATGACTACAGGGGTCGAAACGTTGACATATTGGCATTTGTATCAAACATAGGCGACAGAGACATGTCTATCTGTGCCTATAGTATTATGTTTTGTTTACTTTACTGGTTTGCCAAGCAAAAGGCCGGATTGGATCTAAAAATTTGAATGTATCTGAACCACATTACCTTTCCGTTTCTTTACACCGTCACTCATTTTTCCTTGACCACTCACACCCCACCTCCTTCCCCCTTTTTTTTTTTTTTTTTCTCGTTTTCTTTCTGAGCACCAATGTGTATTAATGTTGATTAATCGTATACTCTTATATTTGGATTGATTTTGATTCTGTGATGCGAATTAAATCATTAGAAATCATTTGTTTTTGTAGTGACGTTTGAATTGTTTAATGCATTTGAATTTGGTTCTACATACGTGAATTCTAAATCAATTCTCCACTGTGACCATTTGTTTATGTACCATAATTGCAGCTGAAGCAAAAAACATAAGGCGTTTTACAAAAAAAAAAAAAGCAATTGCGGGAGAGCTAGTCCGAGAAAGTCATTTAAGAAAATAGTGCTCACAGACTAATTAAGACATCCAGAGTAACAGCACATGTAACAGGGCAGTCCTCTTTTGAGGTTACAACAAGAGAAAAGGAGGTAAGGAAGGACTACTAAGCCTATTGATGAATCAAAAGCCACCTTTTACAAAGGACAGTAACAGGAGCCAATTAAAAAGATGGGCAGAGCTTAAAGTTCATACCTGAATACAGCATGTCTCAAAGAGACAGCGCAACCCCTGCGTAGTCGTGACCTAAAAATGGAGGGGGGTGCACTGGCCCCCCCTCCTGGGGCTTATTAATGCCCCGGGGACCACCACCTCCCTGGTGCTTGTTTATAAATGAATGCGGGAGAGGCCTGTGCGGCCTCCCCTGCTGCCCCAGCGACCACCACCTCCCTGGGGCTTATTTACTTTTAGATGGGGTGCCTCTGGACTGCCTTCCTCCCTGGAAGCGGAGCAAAATTGCTTTCACAGAGAGGGAGCTGCATGTTTAACAGCTCCCTCTCTGTGAAAGCAATGCCGGCTCCCGCAGGAGGCGGGGAGCCGGCAGGGAACGCGGGGGCCTTCAGCCTCCCCTCGCAGTCCCCAACAGCTGTAAATGGGTGCTCTGGGTCATACCAGGGCTCCCAGAAGAGAGGCGGGCCCCTGGCGATGGGGTCCCTGGGGCCTAAATCAGCCTGGGTGAAGGGCCACGTGGCCCCTCTCCCCTTATTAGTTTAAAACATTTTTTTTAATAAGGTTGAGCCCCGGGGATGGGTTGCCTGTGGCTTAAATGAACCCGGCCCCCCCTCCCTTTAATTTAATTTCTTTTTTGTTTTGTTTTTTTAAAAAGGCCATCCCCTGGTGGATGGCCCCCTTCCCCATTCAAAAAAGGCCTGGCCCCGGGGATGGGGTTCCCGGGGCTGAAATCAGCCCAGGGAAGGGGGGCCAAACAGCCCCCCTCCACTAATAATAAAAAAAACTGCCTCCTGCAAACGTGCCTCTTGACGCACAACTGGTTGGGGGATGAAGTTCCCTTGGCTGCAGAGGGTCCTTGGGGGCCAACAGTCCATCCTGTTACTTCCAGTAAGTCCCACACAGCGGCATTGTTGAGAGGTCTTAGGTCCGTTTCTCTGTCATTTTGGAGCTCTAGAAGCCCATCAACATTCAAATCCTCCATCCAGTCAAGGGTGGTTTCTGGTAAATTCATTATTTTTGCTTTTAACTTTTTAATTTTTCACCACTGCACGGGTTAGGACATTGGACACTAAGAACCTTTCTTGTTAATTTCTCATGTGCCCCCTTCTTAGTCCTGAGGAAGAACCCGGCGTAAGGACCCAAACAGCCTACTTACCTTTTGGGGTCGAAACGTCGACTACATCACTGCCCTATGCCAGTTTGATCAACAGTGCTTGCTTCACTGTGATAGTGTATTGAAAACAATGGCTTTTTAAATGTCTCCATGATTATTGTATAGCCGAGTGAAGCCGGCTCTATTTGTAATGTATTTGATGTCACTACCTCTCTCTTTCACTTCTCCAATCCTCACAAAGTGCACCTTACTATTTCCCCCCTCTTTCCCCCACTTCGTGGGGCACTTTATATAATACACTGTCCCAGATTTATTCTGATGCTCAATATGATTAAATAATATTGAACGCTTTACTTTATTGTTGTGTAATTTGAACTAATGCCGGCTGGCATTTAATTACGTATTTTTTCGAACTGTTAGACTGGGACCACTTCCTTTCTGTACTGTATTCTACCCAGGTCCCAGGACTCATCTGGGTTTACTCTTTTGTGTAACTGAGCACATGGAGTGGGCTATTAGTTTTAGAGGCAGTTACAAAACGGATTTACGTATGGTTGCTCCCCTTCTGGAATAGTGGCTAAAAGACAGGGAATGCTACTCAGATGAATTTGTGTTGATTGAGAAGGGTTATTTGAAGCACTGTGATGTACCACTCAGCCCTTGAACTTGGGCCTCACAACCCATCCCATGACTTCCTTTTCAGTCTCCTTAGTAACAGCATGGTGGACTGTCACAGGAACTGGATGCATTTGCCTTTATTTCCACAGTGGGCTGCCTAAACCCAAATTTGAAAAGGATGGAGACACACTATGTATGAGTGCATTTTGTCCGATAGTTTTTAGTTTGCTCCCAGATCCAATAGTGCATTCCTCTCACACTTTTTTCTACAGTTGATTTTCAGTCGCCCTGCCTATTACATTGTCCCTTGTTTCCAGGCCATTTCTTATCAAACAAGACAATCCTATGTGGTGCTGCCTTTATTTCAGGTTATCCAGTTATCGCTTCAGTCTTTTCACTGAACATCAGGCCGGAGGAAGAGAAGCGCGTATTAAAGAACAGCAAATCTAAGACAAGAGCCTCAGGTGAGCAGGAACATGTCCGCTTTGACGCCATGATGGCTGCCGGTGGGTTGGTGAAGCAGAGAGAGAGAGTAGAGCAGGGAGATTACTTATACTGACCATTACCTTGACCAAATGACCTCTTCACCTAATTTGTCATTCCCTGTGCCCCATTACATTTTCAAGGTGTAAATAATTAAATATCTGACACCAATGTTTTAACTTAATTAAAATAATTAAAATTAATATAAAAAATACAGTTGTACTGCTTATGTTAAAGTTAGGGAATCATTGATTTTAATTTGTTTAACACATCACATCTTAAATGAATAAACTGAATATAAGCAAATGTATTTACCATTGTTTGGGGAAGGTGCTAGTGGCTGAGTTAGGGTTATTGTTAGACTTAAATTAATATGTACTTGTTCTTTTTTTAAATAACAACCTAATGACATTTTGTTTAACTTGATTCAATAAAGTAAATACAAATAATAAACAATTACCAGAATTAGTGTTAGGGTCTTGTTTAGGGTCTTGTTTAGGGTCTTGTTTAGGGTCTTGTTTAGGGGTTCCACAGGAATGAATTGTACTTTAACTGTATTTTAATTCGTCTATTATATTTAACATTAGTTGGGGTTCAGTAAGAGCTCCTTAATTATTTTAAATCAATGTAAATTGATTTAATTTATGGATTTATACTAAGTTATAGATTTTTGTTAAGGAAGCAATACTGTAAGTGTTAGTGTTGGGGACAAGAAAATGATCATGAATTTAATTAGAATAAATATAACTAATGATAAATAATTATACAATATATAATTCTACAATTTGTTATACCTTGGGGAGAGTTCAGGTTACCAGTCGTGGTAAGGTGAGGGTACGGTGTTTATCTTTTTTTAAATAGTTTAACTTTAGATACATTGATATATTTTGTTCATAAGGTATATGGTTAGTTAGGCGTTGCTGACTGATTAAAGTTCAAAATGAGATGGTGATGAAGTACAAGAAAGGAAGGGAGATGTAGAGAAAGCTGGCGAGAGGGTGTGAGAGGTAGAAGAAGAGGTTTACTTAGAGAGGGTGAAAGTGATAGAGGCAGGGAGAGAGAGAGAAAGGGAGAGCGAATATGAGAGCGGGAAATAGAGGATAAGAGATAAGCATGGAGAGATTGAGAGAGAACATGAAAATGAGAGATTAATAAATGAATAGCTCATGGGATAGACATGCTCATTTTTTCAGTTTTTTTCTTTAAAGCAACGGATAATTCACATGTCACATCTGCTTCATCAGTGAATATTAGCAATGAAAGAGAATCACCCCATCAAGAGCAGCAAGAGCCTGTGGGGAAAAGAACAGGTAGGAGTAATGAGACATTAACAAGAGCATTTTGATCATATTAATTAACATATTCTACTGATTGCAGCTGCAAGAAGTCTTGGGTTATTGGGTATAACCGATAGGTGGTTTGAGTAATCCACAGTGGGCATCTCTTTGACTCACTCTGTCTCACCATTAACTTTTACAATGACAATGTCATGGCCAATGTATGTGTGCTGGACTAAATAATTTTTTTATAATTCTTTTATTATACCACAAAACAACAATACAGATAGCACTTAATACAGTTTTAAATCACATTGATTATGTAGTGGGACTTGAGCCAGACATTACAGGTATTATCTTTCTTGATTAAGGCAATCTTTCTTTTACGAATCTAATTCGTCCTGAGATTCATCTGTTGGCAAGTTGGGTGGAGTACATATATTTCCTCTGTAATCGTTCCATTTGTTCCATATTTGTACCCATTTCTTCGGGCATCCCCTGGATACGTATACTGTCTTTTCCCGAAACATGCACCAATCCATGTCCTGTTCCCAATCCCGCATCACTGGGGCATCCCTCACTCCCCACTTCCTAGCTATATTTCTCTTTACCACCATCTGACCCATTGATACCCATGTTTTCTCTTTGGTCCCAAATCCGTTGGCTCCCATATATTCAATAGACATCTGTTGGCCTCGTGTAGTAATTTCGTCCCTAGGACCTCCCCCATACATTTGAGAACCTTATTCCAATATCTGCTCACGTAAGGACATTCACAGATAATGTGGAAGAAAGTACCTTCCTGTCCGCACTGCCTCCTACAACTAGGGTCTTCCCTATATCCAATTCTAACCAACATTGGTCCAGTGACATATATCCTGTGTAATATTTTCAACTGCACTAGTCTAAGTTTCAAGGAAATCGCTACCTCTTTTGGTGAAGCTGTTGCTTCCATCCAGTCCTCCTCCTCTAGGTCAGTCAAGTCCTGTTCCCACTTTGCACGGAGTTGTATCAGGGAGTCAGGTGTATGATTAACTAGCTTTAGATACGTCACAGAGATTGCTTTTTTAGGCATATACCCATCCAGTAGCCTATCCTCGAGAGGGGAGGCCTCAGATGGGGTCTCTCCACCCCGGATCACTGCTCGCAATGCGTGCCTCATCTGTAAGTACCTAAATCTTTCAGTCTCCGCCATCTCATATTCTTGTTGTAATGTTTCGAATGACACCACCTCCCCCTTCTTCCAAAGGTCGCCCACCCTGGCAATCCCCATAGTATCCCACTTATCGAATCCCTTAGTCTGCCATAATGAGCCCAGTTGTTACGTGTCACATACTGGAGTAGCTTGTGTTATTTTATGCGCCCAACCCATTCTCCTGTGCGCCATATGCCACACCTGTATTGAATACTTTGTAGGACCCGTCAGGTTCATTTTTTTGGGCTTGGAATAAAGTGGACGGGTATAATTACTCCCAGGCAATAGCCATCTGTCCATTGCATATCCGGGGTCAGCTGGAGGTCGATACACGCAATGATTGATAGCCGCTAGTTGCGAAGCCCAATAGTACTTTTTAATGTTAGGCAATCCAATACCATCCCCTGACCAGTTTTGAAACAGAGATTCACGGCGGATTAGTACCCCAAAGCAGCTTTCTCTGCACACTTTCTATTTCAGCAAAGTAGGCCGCGGGAACCAGGTCCGGCGAATTATGCAGTACATACAAAAATCGGGGCAGTGACATCATTTTGAAGAGTGCAGCTCTTCCCAACAGTGACAATGGCAAAGTCTTCCAATGTTCTACATCCTGTCTGAGTCTCTGTAGAGGTGGCAACAAGTTAGACGGGTAATATAATTTGGGGTTGCGTGTAATATATAACCCTAGGTATGTGAATCCCTCTGTGGCTATTGTCACCTTGTAATCTTTGGGTAGGGCAGACGGGCCTCCGCTTAGTATAAACATGAGTGATTTTGACCAGTTAATATTATAACCCGAGTAAGTGCCAAAATTCGTAAAAATGTTGAGCACCCTGTGCAAGGGTCTTTGTGGTGAGACCAGATATAATAAAATATCATCGGCGTAGAGTGAGATACGGTCTTCCCACTCCTCCGTCCAACGCAGTCACCGTATTATAGGGTCCCTCCGGATCCAGTACTCAAGAGGCTCTAATGTCAGCGCAAAGAGAAGTGGGGGCAAGGGGCATCCCTGCCGTTTCCCTCTGTACAAGGTAAAACAGGCTGATTTTTTATTATTCACTACTACTTGTGCAAGAGGGTCAGTATAGAGGAGACGTACCCAGCCAATAAATTTTGGACCAAACCCCATCGCCTCCAGAACAGCAAAAAGATACGCCCACTCCATGGTATCAAATGCCATGGCGGCGTCAAGAGACACCACCACTGCATCTTCTCTGATAGTGTCCGCTCGCCCCATGACTCCGTGCAACCTTCGCAGGTTCAGTGAGGTGTTCCTATTTGGCATAAATCCCGATTGATCCGGGTGGACCAGTGCCGTTACAACTCGGACTAGCCGGGTAGCCAGTAACTTAGCCAAAAGTTTTGCCTCCGCGTTTAACAAGGATATCGGTCGGTAGGATGAACATTGATTTTTAGGTTTACCATCTTTATGTATCACCACCAGAGTCGCCACTCTCTGGTCTCGCGGAAGGCATCCTTTCACTAAACTTTCTTCGTACATTTTTTGAAGGTGTGGTGCTACACCATCGGGTCTCAGTTTGTAAAGTTCTATCGGGAGGCCCGTTCGGGCCCATTGCTTTCCCTGACTGGAGGTTTCATATAGCCTGTGCAATTTCCTCCTTAGTTAGGTCTGCCTCTAACTGGATTTTATCTTCGTCCCCTACCACTGGTAGGCGCATTTCAGAGAGCAACTCCCTCACCTCAATCTCCTCCCTAGTGGTCTTAGAAGCATAGATTAGTTCGTAGTATCTAGCAAATTCGTCTACAATGTCTTGTGTGTCTGTCAGTTTGTCTCCCGTTCCCGATAATAGTTCCGTGACTAGTCGGCTCGCCTGCTCCCTCCTATCTAGCCAGGCCAACAATTTCCCTGCCTTATCTCCTTGTTCATATATTCTTCCCAGTGTGTGCCCATAAAGGGTTTTTGCCATGTTCAGCGCCTCACTTTTATACTCCTCTTTTTTAAGGTTGAGCAAGTGTACACTGTCCCGATCTCCAGCTGTGGTGAGGGCACCCTCCAGCGCTATAATTTCTTCTTCTAATCTCACTATTTCTGCATTCTTTTCCCTTTTAGCTCCTGCTATCGGGGATACCGCATGTCCACTTATTACTGTTTTAAAGGCTTCCCAGAGGATCTGGGCCGAGTCTACTGACCCTACATGTTCCCTAAAATAATTTTCAATTTCATGAATAAACTTCTTTTTAATCTTCGGGTTCCGGAGATGCCAGGGGTTTATTGGCGCTATTCTTGTTCCACTTCCTTTACCAACTTCCATGTGCATCCACACCGGAGAATGGTCCGAAATGCCCCTTGCCAAGTGTCTAACCTCCTGAACATATCGTATCTGATCTGCCGGGGTCAAGACATAGTCAATTCGGGAGAGACTACCATGAGTCCCAGAATGGTATGTAAATTGCATATCAGACGGATGACGGACCCTCCACACATCTACGAGCCCCAGTGCCTCCAGGAAGTGAGGTAGTACCATCCGCGACAGTACTAGATCTCGTGGAGGATGCCGATCCAACCTCCCCATCACAGCATTGAAATCTCCCCCTATTACCAGTTTCCCCATTGGGAACGAAAGGAGCGTTCTCTCCAGCTCTTTCAAGGTGGCCTCCTGTAAGCCTGGCGGTGCATACACCGATATAATAGTCAAGTTTTCACCCTCCCATACACCTGACGCCGCTGTGTATCTACCAAGACTATCTGTGTATGTTTTTTCTATTGTCATCGGGAAAGATCGCTTCTTAAGAATACCAACACCCCTGGAACCCGTGGTGAACCCTAAGTGTGCCACCAGTTGATAGCCCCATCTGGCCAGTGCCTTGCACATGTTTCCCACCAGATGCGTCTCTTGGAGCAGTACCAACTCTGGGGCATGCCGCTTGATAAATTGCTTTATAATCCCTTGTTTCAGTTTGTCACGTAATCCGTTTACATTCCAGGACAGTAGCCTGAAACGTTTGTCACCTGGTTTGCCCATATCTGTATTCGCAACTCTCCTCCCAGTTGACCACCCATCTATTATCCACATATTTCGATATCCAACCAAAGGGTTGGGTTAGTCTGGCAAGTTCCACTGATTTTAAACCCCCTCCCATTCTTCCCGGTTCATCTCGATCATTATCCGTGCATCTGTAATAACTTAACAATTCTAAACTTTCAATACTCCCAAAACCCCCCTCCCTGCTTCCCTGCACTTTGGGCCTTAAACTGCCCATGTCCCCAACTCTGCAGAGTGCCTGTCGCCCCATTGACACTAACTATAAGTAAAAACTAGGGGGGGGGGGGACTCTCTCCCTCCGGGCTCCCCCATTTCCGCCCCGCTACTGGGTACGCACTCATGCCTTCAAAGTTCCAAAGTACAATACTCTTTTGAGGTGCTCAACATGCTATACTTAGCTCAGTCCGGTAGCTTCAACAGGTTCAAACAGTCTGTTCATCCATATGCATCATTCGCCTCTATCGCTTTTGCCGAAGAATTGCTATGGTCCCCCTGCTGTGCGTCTTTATGGTGGAAAGATTGGTCCCGTCCTTTGCGGTGATTGTGATCTCGTGCAGGCTTCCAGCCAGTCGGCCGCTGCTTCTGGCGTCTCGAAGAACCAAGTTCTCCCCTCCGCTTCCACCCGAAGCTTTGCTGGAAACAGCATTGAATACCTCTTACCTTTTTCTCACAGTTGTTTCTTAATTTCCAGAAAAGTTCTCCTCTTTCTTTGCACAGCAATAGTAAAGTCCGGATAAAAGGTAATTTCACTATTTTCATATTTGATCGTTGGGGACACCTGAGCCGTCTGTAATATATTGTCGTGGTCGCTAAAGTTTAGCAGTCTCGCCAACAGTGGCCTGGGAGGGGCGCCCGGCCTTGGCCTACCTCCGGGAATCCTGTGCGCCCGTTCGACTGTAAAAAAGGTCGACAAAGACTTTGGTTTCAGATAATCGCGAATGAGCCTTTCCACAAAGAGGTCAGCTGCCGGCCCCTCTGCTTTCTCTGGAACCCCTAAAATCCTGACATTGTTCCTTCTTGATCGGCCTTCATAATCGTCCAATAAGCTCTCCATTTTCCCACTGGCCACCTGGAGTTTTTTAATTTCTTGTTTCATTTGCTTAGTTTCTTCATTTAATTCCGTGGTGACCATTTCCATGGTTTTAACTTTTGCGGTTTTGTTGTGCATATCTGCTCTTAGGAGCGTCACCTCTGACTTGATCGTATCCATTCTAGTTTCAAGCGACGTGCGCACTCCCATTATGGCTTCCATGATATCCTTTAAGGATGGATCTCCCCCTTCGCCGCTCGGGTCCGTCATTTCACCTCCCTTGTTCGGACCATCTGGATCAGCACGCTTTTGCAGCGTATATTTATCCAATTTGGTTTGAAGTGAGCCCTTTGTTCCCTTGCCCCCCGACATTGTGGCTGAGCCGTTTGGCTACTTTTCCCTCTCCCGGGCTTGTTGGTTATGTTCCAAATACAGTCTTTTGGTAACCAGTCAGTACCCGGGTTGACCCACTCTTTCTCCAACCTAAGCCGCTTCTCCTCAAGTCAATTTAGTGGTGTAGATATACTGTAGTCTGCAGCACTAGTCCTTCGCTGCACGAGATTGGTGCGTGTCTTATTTTGCCCCCCTTATGGAAGGATTATGGACAGAAGCTTCTTTGTTCCACTATGGCGCCGATAGTTACGATTATGCAAGTCTAATGACTCAAAGCCTTTCTTCTATCCCCCACAGCCACTGCATGTATGTTGTATTTCGATTATGTAATCAGGAAGTCCGTCCGCTATGCAATCCAGCCTCCACCAGCACTATAACAGGCTCGGCCGCCCCCACACAGGTTGCCTCTTCGCCCGCGCAGTACACGGTCCACAGCACTTATGCCAGCTCCTCTGCCAATTCATTTTAGTAATGGGCCAGCCTTACCTCAGTTGTGGCCGTTTCACAGTATGCCCCAGCTCTCTCAGGGCCCCTGCGCCATCTTAGCTCTGTCAACCATTCCCTCCTGGCCGCCCTGCACTCGTAACTTCTCTCGAGCCGGGCGGACCAAGTTGTAGTTTCTACTACCTCCGCAGGTCCCCTTGTAGCTTCCGATGGGTCTCCGGGCAGGATAGGCGTGCCGGCTGTATCTCGTCGAGTTAATGGGCGCTTGTCCTCACCTCAGTTGCCTCTCAGATCTGCCGCCTCCCCACTACGCAGCATAACCATTGTAGTCACTCTAGCTGTATTGCTCAGGTCCTCGGAGTACTCCGTATTGGTTTTGGGGATAGCGTTTCTGAATACGCCGCCCTATCGAGGTTCGGCCGCGCACGGTCAACAAGCGCCCCCGGTCCTCTGCCGGGCACAGCCGATAAGCGAGTCCGGGGTCTAGACGTTCGCTAAGGCCTCAGTTCCAGTTCCGCACAGCCATCGCCCTCGTGGCTCGTTTCTCCCGTTCCGGCGTCAGCACCTCTTCCAAGCTTTACTGCAGCCGCTCCGACATGAGTGGCAGTTATTATATCCGGATTAATTGCGGGCAGAAGCCCCGGGAACCTCGGAGCTTTACGGACTCGTGACCGGCTTGATCGGCGCCATAGCCACGCCCTATGTTTACTTATTATGGACCTGGACTACAAATTTAACACATATATGAGCTCAAGGGTTGCCGATGACCGGGAAAGGACTTTTGAGTTCCCCACTTTGGGCTAATCTCTGTTGTGCCCAGGTTAGCAATTGTTTTATCTGAACCAAACTCATCTTCCTCAGCATTTACCACAGTATACAGACCCTCCAGGATTTCGCGATTTGCTGCGAAATCAGCACTTTTGTAAAAATGCCGTGATTTTTACAAAAGTGCCCGCGAAATTGAAGGAATGCGGAGACAAGCTAAAACGGCACTAGACAAGTGCCGTTTTAGTTTGTCTCCGCATTCCTTCAATTCAGCTTGTGGCATGCTCACAAAATCTACAGTCAAAACATCCCCTGGGGGTGGTTGTGTGAAGAAAGTCTGGCCCGTTGAGGCTTAGCTGTACATAATCATTAGAGCTGCTGTTCGCTTCACGATTCTTTCGGAATGAGGCCAGATCAGAAATGACACACACACACTAGATGCTTACTGTCAGTAGAAGCTTAGATTTGGTTCCTTTCAAGCGGAGCCAAATTGCTTTCCTACACAGGTGTTTCTGGACGAGCCCCCATGTTACGTGTTGAATGGTATGTTCCAAAAATTATAAAAACATGGACAGGGTACACATGACGGAAATGTGTTTTCTTTATGGAGAAGGGGCCACGATCGCTCCTAAACGATAATAAAAAAAGCCACAATGTACCACCGCTCACCTCAATTGACTCTGGGTCAGCAGGGAACATAGATGCAAGGTCAAGAAAGTCATGAGGACAAGTAGGGGGTGAGTGCCATCCCCTGCGGGCTTCTTTAGTACTGAACATGGTGTGGCATGGCAGCTGACGGACATAATAGGCCGTTAAGACACTTCTTGGCATCCTGCACTTAAATTCAAACAGAGCAGAGGCTTGAGTTGCCCAGTCCAACAAGGAAGCCACTGTTCTTAATCCCTAGATTTTAAAATAAGTGCATTTCTGAGAGCGGGCCAAGTGCCAGGGCCCGTTTCATTCATAACAGTTGTGATTCTATTAAACTGCACGGCACAGAGCGATTTTTGCCTTGACTGACCAATGCCAGTGCAACATTTTCACCGACTAACCCATACAAATTTTTTTTAATACTTACTGATCGACTTACGCAAACATTATATTTTTTCTCTGTTTCACGTGTTGCAAACACTTTTTTGCACTGATTAACTTTTACAGTTATTGGTGTAGAATTGGCCTCTAAGTGTACCCATTCTACTCCCAGGCCTGCAGACCCATCCTCACTTTTGCATGACATCGGTGAAGGTTGGGCAAGGAACAGGAACCTTTTGAAGGCTTATCTTGATGGTTCTATTCAGCGTTTGGAAGGCCTAAAGAGGTCACAGGACATGTTACCCTGCTCCAGACAGAGCAGTCCTTGGCAAAATCCAAAATGGATGACTGAGGCGAAATGGTGAGGGTGGGTAGGCCTAGTGGTATTTTATTGCATCCTCAAGGTAAGAGAGATGGGGGGGACTGGGAGCAAATAAAGGTCCAGTGCCCGTGCTCCAAGATAAGTATTCTACAAGTAAGGGGTCACTGTTCCTGCAATAGATCGAGAGAAGAACCAGAAAAAGGATCTAAGTTGTGAATAAGATAGTGTTGGACAGTCAACAAGGCTGTTTCTTGTGGCCCTCACACATCCCAAGGGATGTCATGCGTCATCATAGGGCAGGTGCTCCTTGTCGAGCCGGCGCAGCAATGCCCTACGGATCCCCCAAAGGGTCACTTTAGGGAGATCTTTTGGTTTCCTCCCCGTATGATGCTTGTGAGAGAGTGTTCATAAGTGGTGAATGAATATAAAACTGGCTGGGGGATATAGATTCTGTGTTTTAATGGGTGGATTCCCCTGTCAGATTAAAAACCATGTAGGTTGTTGTTACTTTACAGACACTCCAGCATTTTGCGATTCACAAAAAAATCGCGAAATCAGCTGACTAGCGCGATGGCCGCGATATTTACAATTATTGCCGCAATATTTACAAAAAAGTGTCAGCAAAACAAACAATGCCCTTTTATTGGCTGTGCGCGCACACGTCACTACGTGCCGCCGTCCAATATCGCTTCCTCCTGGCCAAGATCCAAGCCTTTAGCCTATGTGGCTTTGATGTGCAAATGCACTCCTTCCCTTCGGCTACTGGCGCCTCGCTCCGGTCAGTCCCACGTGAACAGGACTTTTACTCTCATGATGCCAGAGACTCAGAGAGAGTGTCGGTCGGCTCAGGCTGCAGCAGGATGTTATCAATTTCTTGCCGCCCTTCCATTTCTGGTACTTTGCTGCAGTTTCAAGATATTCTTAGAGTTTCTAATTGCTCAAATGGGGGTAATTTCTGATATTTATCTGTTTCCCTTGACTTCATTGCTTGATTTTGTTCAGGAGAAAGTGTCACTCATAGTCGTTGAATGTCACTCATATTTACACTGAATTTATGAAAATGTCACACATAAGCAATCTGAAACCTTGGCAGCTATGTACCCAGCAGCAGCGCTTCAGAGCTGCTGGGGATATTTTAAGGCCCCTTTTAGACCATTGGGTTTCAGAAAAGAGGATAGTTTTTTAAATGAATTTCCATGCCTTTGTCCCTCACAAAGTGTCACTTAAATTGCCACGCTTAATTTGCTGCATTACTTTCTAGTAAAGCGCTCTAGCAGCAAAGCAGGACTTCCTTTATGCGTCATATTGGTATTATCAATATATTTTCAGTGTTAAAAAGGGTGATAGAAATGACTGTTTTTTAAAATGGACGGGTCCAGGAGGCAGCGGTGCCCCGGCAGGGGTGCATACATGGGTGCTAGAACACCCCAGGGAGAAATGGGGCCCCCTCTCATGAGGTGCAGATTGGAACTGTGCTTCCGTAGAGCCGCAGACACTTTAAACATGCCAGTTTCACAGTGGAATACCCTGCTAAATCGGTTTACATTGATTTAAGGCTGAAAAGGAATGGTTACGAGTAAAATAAAGTGCTGCAATAATGCTGCTAAATTTCCATTTTTGTGCCGCTAAATTTCCATTTTTGTGCCGCTAAATTTGCAAATCTATGCCGCAATATCCTGGGGGGTCTGAGTATAATGGTAAAGTGATGATTGAAGCAAGTCAGGCAACCTAGGTGTGTTTGGTCGAAATTTCAACTTGCCAAAAAACTTCATCATTGTACTTAGAACTGGTTGAACTCACCCTCAATTGGATGACTCACACGTCAAGTTTCTGTCAGAGGTTCAGGTCACCTTGCATAGCTACCCCTCAACTAACACCCAAGCACACTCTTGTTCCCTCTCACGCTCTTTCTATCTGCTCTCTCACATCACTCGTCTTATTTTTCACTCTTTCTTTCACTTTGTTACCCTCACTTTCTGTTTCTCGCTCTTGTGCATTCTCTTGCTTTTTTTTCTTTCTCTCACTATTTCTCCTCTGACTCTTGCTCTCTCATTTTCTATCTTGCGGGTGATAGTGCGCTTTAGTAATACACATAACATAACATTCTTTTTCTTTACAGCTCCTCCATCTTCCATAATCTCATCAGTCACTCCAGGAAAATAAATAGCCCTTTGTACCTCCTGGCCCCCTTTAGTAGATATGTTAACCACAAAGTAGGGGGTAATTTCCAGTCCCAGATGATACAACCTGTACTGGTAGCCAGGATAGGTCTCCGAGTGCCTGTGTTTTGGAATCTTCACAGTGTGTGTTTGTACACTATCCAGTGCCTCCGTATTGTGGAACAGACTATCATTACACGTAGCGTCCCATTATGTTTTTAAGACTGAACTGGCGCAATGTCATGTCCATAGCTGACTTTCTTTGAGTACCATGCCATTTATTTTGTGTAAATGCGATCCAGTAATGTGCCCAATGTCAACATTATGAAAAGGTGATGTCGTTCGGGTCCCCTTCAGATTTCACTTGCTTCTCCAGACATGATTTAAAGCTCGTAAAAAATCATAAAGGAGTTTATAACCGTATCTTTACCCTACATACCCTACTGATGTCTCCCTGCTAAAGCGGGACCCCTGAGTGTATCTCACGTCTGTGGAATGTGAGCATCTCTACAAGCCCCCTGGGCTAGGTCCCAGATTCTCTTACACTGCCTAGTAGTTACTAAAGCATAGTTTGTCTCCTTAGGGATTAGAGGAAGCTTGTAGGCTACATGATTCAAATATGTGGATTAAACTGAACATGTCATTGACCTCCTCCCAAGGGTTAAAACATGCTTGTGCTGTCACAAGCCTCAGCGGGAAGACTCTTGATGGCAATATTGATTTGCTACATGTCCTCATGTGGTAAGAGTCCTCCCTGGATGGTGCCACTTGCTGTAACAGATGTCCTAGCGCACCCAGAGGGTTGCTAGCCCAAAACCATGTAAAAATCCTGACATGCAGCTCACTAACTTCACCTTCCAGATCTGTCACTCAGTGCTGCCATTCAAATCCCGGGTCACTCAGTCTTTCTGGGGTGGAGTGGGGGAGGCCTCTCACTGTGATTCAGAACAAATGGGGTGATGGGGGGAGCCAGACTTCCCAGGATCACATGGTCCTACTTCGGTGGTGGGCGTGAGGCCTCCCAGAGTAACTCAGTCCATCTGAAAAGGTAGGAGTGCAGCCCCCGGCTTTCTTCTGTCGGATTGCTTCCTTGTCCATGTCTTGGATGCCCTAAAACATGACCAAGTCGTGGCAGCGTGCGGGTACTTTCCATTTGAACTTTTGCCTGATGGAACATCCCCTGAGGTGGAGCTGCAGAAACTATCTCTCTCTAGGCAAAATTCATTAATAAATGATAAGTTGTTTCAGGTTCTAAGCACTTTAAGTAATATGTGCTATTATCTATTTTCATGCTACTCAATTCACTGACCTCTGAAGGATGCAAGCCTAAATTGGCCTTGCCTGAATTTAAACTCATCACCTCTAGATCACTGCAGATGTCTGTGCTAAACTTGCTGAACCACTCTGCCCTTCCATCGAGCTGGCCAGTCACGCAGGAAACCAGAGCCATCCAGGCAGCCCCTCCAGATCCAGTTAAAATGCCATACATTTGTCATTCCATAATTCCTTTTCTTAAATCTATTTAAAAAGCCACTGAAACTGTACTATCGAAATCAAGACCGAGTGGCCAGGCTGCTCTATGATATAATAACTAGGCCCAGTGGTGACTAGATTGAACATTACCACATTATGGAGAGCGACAGCTGTGGACAGCTGTGTATCTGTGGGTGGAAGCTTACAGTGCGGCCTAACTGGAACATAACAGACACCATCTTTCACATTGTTCACCCATTTGATTGCAGTCTGTTTAAAAACATCACTACAAATGCTTTGTTTTTCTGAGCAACTACAATACACCACTAAATGCATTTACAATCATTCAGTTTAAAAAGCTATATTCGTGGCATGTTTCGCTGTAGATACACACGCTCTGCATACTCTTGCCATCTAGTGGGCGCGGGCGTTTGCAACTTGTTTTTCTCTGAAGAAGCCTTTTGAGTAACAAGGAATGGTGACTTCTCCCTTTGTTATCAATGCGCATTGCCTCTGGCTCCATTGTTTTTCTCCATCATCAGGTTGAGACATGTATCAACGCAGATCCCTGACTTGACATGTTCGACGGTCATTGCTCCAGGTCTGTTCTCTCCACTCCCGTTGCAGAGAAGATTTCTACATCGGCATTTGCTCTCTCTTCTCCCACAACGTGCTTTGGAGACTGTAATCAAGACCAGTTCCCTGACCCTTTGTAAACTTCACCCTCCCTTATCATCCCCACAAACACCCTGCCCCTCTGAGCCTCGCTACCTTCTGTACCAACTCCAGACAATGAAGAGGGGTAGAGGGTGATGAAACTGACGCCCTTTAGGAAATGCCCTCAGTGCAACGTGAAATACGCTTGGGCTGACCTCCACATGGTTTGTAACCTGGTCTCTTCCTGGAACACCACAACACTTTGTGCTCCTTCTGCCTCGTCGTCAGGTTCAAGAAGACCCTTCGGCAGCAGAGAGGTAGATACTGGCCCACCTCAAGATATAGCAATCCATGGAGGGGACACCAGATATCTTCGGCAAAACAGATACACTCGACACTGAAGAGGACTCAGAAACTCTAGGCATCCTGGGTTGTCACACCCAGGGTAGAAAAAAAATTAAGCCTTCTCCCTCAGATTCCTTGTACATCATAGCCCATATACCCCTAGACTCCTTAGTGGTCTCGACTGCCCATAAGTGAGCCACAGCTCAAGCTACAGGAGCCGCTCCCCGCCACACAAGTAGAGCAAGCGCATTGACTCTGCTGGTAAAAGGGTGGAATGTAGTGTTGCCACATACTGCCGCGTCGCCAGTGCAGTTGGCCTTCTCTCATGCTATGATGGGGCCCAATGGGAGGAAATGGAGAGCCTCCTTCAGCATCTCCCTCACAAATACAAAAAGAGTGGGAGGAAATTGTACAGGAGGACAAGCTAATATACAACGCCACCATACATTGTCCCCTAGATGCTGCTGATACGGTGGCCAAAGGAGTAAATACCTCTGTCATTTTACACCGCCACTCCCGGATTCGTATAGCTAACTTGAAGCCAGAAGTCCAGTAACACCTCATCAACCTGCCCTTTGACAGAAAACACCTCTTTGGCCCGCAGGTTGATGAGATGTTGGAAAAGATAAAGGACACACACTGCCAAAATCACGGGTGCCTTTCAAACCCAAACAGGTAGGGGCTCCTTTCAGATACAGCAATGCAGAGGAGTCTATAAAAACACTTCCCCTGACCAGTCCCAGTCAGGCCTCTACCAGCAGAGGATAGAGGGTATGTGCGGGGTACCTTTCAGGGCAATAACTCCAAGGGAAGAGTTAGAGGAACTCTGCCCAAAGGAACCTCTATCTCGAAGCAGTGACTTAACCCATATACCCCCCCACACACAGCACCTGTTGGGGGGAGGCTTCAGGGGTTTCTCCCCTGTTGGGGATCACCTCAGATCAGTTCGTTCTAGCCATCATCGAGCACAGCTACTGTCTTGAGCTCACCTCCACCCCACCAATCATCCCACCCTGCATTCACCCTCAGCCCAGAACATCTTCACCTGCTAGAGGAAGATGCTTATCCTCAAAGGGGCTATAGAACCAGCACCCCCACAGCACCAAGGCAGAGGAATTTACTCCCTATATTTCCTCATTCCCAAAAAGAACAGTTCTCTCAGAGCAATACTACACCTCGGGTCCCTCTACAAGTACATCCTCTCAGAACATTTCCACAAGACCACCCTACAGGGTGTCAACTCACTAGATCTGAAGGATGCCTCCTGCCTCATAACCATCCACCCCGCTCATCGCTGCTACCTTCGCTTCGTGGTAAGTGGGCCAGCATTACCAATTCAAAGTGGTGCAATTTGGGGTCACTACACCCCCAAGGGAGTGCCTACCCAAATATGTGGCCATGGTAGCCCCCCACCTGAGAAGGGGAGGGGGGGGCACTCATGTGTTTCCCTATCTCGTTGATTGGCTTATCAAGAGCACACGCAGGCAGCAGTGCCTAGCCCACACCCAAGCCTCCATTTCCCTTCTCTACAGCTTGGGATTCACCATGAATGCCTCCAAATACCATCTTCAGATCCAGCCCTTCCGTGGGGTTCTTTCAGAATGCAGTCACCACCAAAGTCTAGGACTAAACCCTTTCTCAAAACTCAGCAGCTCTTTGTTGTCTTTGCTAAATCTTAGAATAAAGGACATCCTGTGTCAAAGGCAGGCAGAGCCAGGTGGTTTGCCAAGTTCATCCAGATCTGCTACGTGAAAGCCAAAAGAATCCTGTGCTCCCCCACCAAAGGCACATTTCACACATTTAAAAGGGGCCATTGTGGCTTTCCTTGGAAATATCCATCTAGCTGAATTATAAGGCAACTACATAGTCCACTCCACACACCTTTACCAAACACTGCTGTGTCACACTCGCAGGCCAACAAGCTTGGGTTGGTCAAATCATCTTAAGGACTTTGTTTCAAACATCTGCACCATACACTGGCTGCCCACAGCTTAGGGGAGTACTGCTGTACAGTATATGCAGAGCTGGTGCATCTACAGCCACACATGCTGCAGATAGAATATTTTACAGATACTGTAAGCATCTGTTCGTAGTGTGTAGTGCTGTAGATTAACATACGCCCACCTGCCTCTCTGGAAGCCAGTGGTTGTTTCAGATTTTTTTCACACTTAACTCTCAATCCTTTATCTATAATCTTACGCATTGGTCCCCATACTGTTCTACTTACTGCTCCATTAGTATGCTAACTCGATGTGCAAAAAAAAATCTAACAATGGAGCTGGTGTCCATGCGCATTTCAATTTAAGGGAGGCGTCTCCATACCTCATGACTCGAAGTACTTTCTCGGAGAAACACTAGTTGCAAAGGTCAAAGCCCAACAAGATGGCAGGAGTATGCAGAGCATGTGAATCTACAGTCCTAGACGCTATGAACAGATGCTTACAGGGTAAGCAGCATATTCCTTCTGCATGTCTTCATTTGGTTTGTGTTCGAGGCGTGTATGGCTGTACATACTCCTGCCATCTAGTATTGGGCCCAGATGTGTGCGAGTTGTTTTTTCTCAAAGATTTCCTTAGAGTCACGATGTAGTGTGACTCCTCTTGCTGGTAATGTGTTTTCTCATCTACTCCATTGTTAGATTGTTTTCTTTATGCCTTAGGGTTCGGAGGCGTGCTCTCGTGCTCCGGTTCGACACCGTTGTGGTGCTCTGTTCAGTCTACATGGTTTCTTCCCTCCATCGGTATTGTTACTGAACATATTTTCCATTTCTTGCTCATCTCAGGTCGACCGCTCAAGCTTCATGGGGCAACTTTCGGTTCGACTTCGTCCCACATGGCCTTTGCCCTTCGGGGCCTCCTTACGTCTCCTGTCTGCATCTCTCCACCATGTCTCGATGGTAATGGAACGGGTGCCATTTCGTTACTGTCCTCGCTGCCACGTGAAGTACCCTCAGACTGACCTCCATCAGGTCTGCAATTTGTGTCTGTCTCCCAAACATGAGGTTTCCTGCAAGGCCTGCCGCATCTTCCATTCCAAGAATACCCTCCGTGGCTGTCAGGCTTGATGTCCTTAGATGTCGCGTAGGGGCAGAGACAGCACACCAGATCTCTTCGGCTCAGAGAGCCTTGAGGGGGAACATCGCCCATGACCTTCAGCGATAGATGAGGGGACCTTCCCTGCCGCTGACAGCTCCGGCTCAGATTTGGAGATTGAAGACTTGCCTCTGGCACAGCTTGTTGTAAGTACAGACTTCCCTCCCTTTCGCCACCGCTCGCTCTTTGAACATAAGGATTGTCCTGCCGCTCTGGAGCCTCCGAGACAGGCTGCCGGGCCACCACTGCCTTTGGGCCATGGTCTATACCGACCACCACCTTCGAATGTAACGCCCGTAAGAGGGCTAACTCCCAGGCTACTGGTGATGCCCCTCCACCAGACAAGGAGAGTAAACGCATCGATGCAGTTGGCAAAAGGGCGGCTGCACAATTTGCCAACCCCTGGTGGTTTGCCAGTTCTGTTGTACCTCTCTCGGTGGGACCGTGCCCACTGGGATGAGATGGAGGAGCTCCTCCAACATCTACTAGAGGAGCATAGAAATTGCGGTTACAATATCATTGCTGAGGGAAAGCAAATCTCTAATACCACCATACACTATGTCCTAGATGCAGTGGACACTGCTGCAAGGGGAATCAACTCCAGTGTCCAGCGCAGGCATGCCTGGCATCACATCTCTGTCTTTAAGCCGGAAGTCCAGCAAAATTTACTCAGCCTGCCGTTCAATGGTCCACATCTTTTCTGCCCACAAGTTGACCAGATGCTAGAAAAAAATCAAAAAGGAGACGCCGAAGGCAATGGGTGCCCTTTAAATCCCAGCTAATCGTGGCTCCTTTCGCTGCACTCCCTTTCGTGGAAGCTCGAAGTCTACCTCCCCAGATGCCTCCACGACCTACTACCGTCCGCAGGCCCAGCAGTCCTTTCCTAGGGGTTACTTCAGAGGTTCCTACTGGGATACCTAATCCAGAAGTGATGTAAGAGTGGTTCTCCTAAAGAAGCTGTCAGCACCACAAAACCCTGACGTAATCTGTCCTCCGCCCGACCACTTAACACCAACAACTGTCGGGGGCTGCCTCCAAAGGTTCACCTCAGACCAGATGGTGTTGGATATTATCCAACATGGTTATATTTTGGAGCTCACTTTCACACTTCCCAACATTCCAGCTTGCAAACACAAACCCTCCCCACAACACCAAAGTCTACTCAAGAAAGAGGTCCAAAGTCTCCTTCACAAAGGGGCCATAGAACCTGTCCCCTATCATCAACAGGGTGTGGGAGTATACTCTCTGTACTTCCTAATCCCCAAAAAGGACGGGTCCCTCAGACCAATTCTGGACCTGGGGCCCGAAAACTAATACATTCTGTCAGAGCACTCCCACATGGTTACTCCCCAGAATATCATCCTGCTACTACAACAATGTGACTTAATGGCTGCTCTCGAACTGAAGGTTGCTTATTTCCACATTCCAATCCACCCTGTACATTACGAATTCAAAGGGCTCCCCTTCGGAGTCACCACTGCACCCAGGTTTTACTATCAACGCCTCAAAATCCCACCGCCAACCCTACCTGGGGGCAGTCCTCAACTCGGAGGTTGGCATAGCCTATCCATATGCTGCCAGGATACAGTCTTTTCAGACACTCCTTCCTCTTTTCCAACCAGACCGACAAGTCATGGTCAGGGCAGTCATGCGCTCCTCTGCATAATGTCCTCCTGTATTGCCATAGTACCCCATGCCAGATTACATACATGTCCATTGCAGGAGTGCTTAACGCACCAGTGGTCTCAAGAGGAGGGTTATTGCGACGATCTAGTGTTGATCGGCCGTCACACTTGTCGCTCTCTGCACTGCAGTGGTGGCACACCAACAACTTGTTGCAGGGACTGCCTTTTCTCTGCCCAGTTCTGCAGAGAACCATTAAAACGGACTCCACCCTTTACGGGATGGGTTGCGCACTTACAGGATCTAACTGTCCAAGGCCAGTGGGAACCCAGCCACCAAGGTCACCACATCAATCACCTTGCCTTGAAAGCTTTCCTTCCCCACCTGATTGACAAAGTAGTCCTCATCAAGACGGACAACATGACAGCCATGTATTATCTTCAAAAACAAGGGTGCACATTCCCCAGCTTTCTCACCTGGCCCAGATCATTTGTCGATGGGCTTTCGGACACAAGATCCATCTGATAGCGGAGTACCTCCCGGGAGTGGACAACAACTTTGCCCATCTCCTCAACAGGATGCGTCAACAAGTGGGAACTCCACCCGCAAGTCCTCCTCCAGTACTTACACCAATGGGGCTTCCCAGAGATAGACCTATTCGCCACGGCAGAAAGCACCAAATGCCCAAGCTTTTCCTCCAGGTTTCCACACCCATAGTCCAGGGGCAATGACTATGGGTGAGTTGGTCAGGGATATTCGCCTATGCTTTTCCTCCTCTTCCACTACTCCCTTTTGTGGTTTGGAGGCTTTGGCAGACATCTCTCTCCCTCACTTTGGTGGCATCTATCTGGGCTCGTCCACCCTAGTTCACAACTCTGCTCAGATGCTCGGTAGTTCCGCACTAGAGGCTTCCCAATAGGCAGGACCTTCTCACAAAGAACCATGGAGAAATCAGGCACCCGAATCCTAGGTCTCTCAATCTTGCGATCTGGCTCTCGAGGTCCTAGAGTTTGGGTACCTTAATCTTCATCCTAAATGTATGTGCATACCACCCGTGCTTGTTATGCTGCCAAGTGAAAGAGATTCACATAATAATGTCACTCTAACCACATTGACCCTATAGCAGCCAAAGTGCAGGATATTGTCTGCTACCTACTGCACTTGAAGTTGTTGGGTTTGGACTTCACTTCTACATGGCTGCACCTAGCTGCTGTGACGCCTATCTTCAGATCAGACAACACATTTCACTCTTCAGAATGTGGGTCACCTAGGCTTTCATGAGGGGTCTTAAGAGGGTCATTCCTCCTCGGGTTCCACCAGCCTCCACCTGGAACCTCAACATTGCCTTTACAAGACGGCTAGATCCCCCATTCCTGCCTCCTTCAGTTTCAGTCTTGGAAGGTGGCGGTTTGGTTGCTATCATTTCACTAAGGTGTGTCATTGAGCTTCAGGCCTTTATTCCAAGTCCACAGGGATAGGGTTCTCCTGCGCACCAACCACAAATTCCTCCCGATGGAGGTCTCTCAGTTCCACCATAACCAATCCATTGAACTCCCTGTTTTTTTTCCCACACCTTGATTCGGTTGCGGAACGGGCTCTCCATACTTTGAATGTCAAGTAAGCCCTCATGTGCTACATTGACAAGACTAAACCTTTTAAACAGCTCTTTGTTGCTTTCTCCAAACCCCATAAAGGGATGGCCCTATCCAAATCAGGCATTGCAAGATGAATAGTAAAGTGCATCTAAACATGCTATGCTAAAGCTAAGAGTACATTGCCTATTCCTCCGTTGCAGTAATCTTTCTGTCTCTTTTTGCATGGACATCCCTCTATACATCACTTTGTTTTTACAGTGTATCCTCACCCGCTGTGCAGTAAAACAATCTAACATGGAGTCGATGACCATGCGCATTACCAGCAAGTGGAGGAGTCACACTACCTTGTGACTCAAAAGGCTTCTTCGGAGAGAAAAAACTTGCACACATCCGGGCCCAACACTAGAGGCAGCAGTATGCACAGCATGTGAATCTAAAGCAGTACATGGCAAGAACAGATATTTACTGGGTTAGTAACATTTTTCTTTTCAAGTTCCCGATAGCTTTGTGTTAGCTTTATGTTCTATAGTGAACTGTACTTATGTCTCCACCTTCCTTCATCACATCTGACCATTCAGAGAATGTTTTGCAAGCACAGTCTGTATTAGGCATTGTGAGTGACTGCCTTTTTCTTCCTCGTTATCCCCGTCTCTTCATGATGTAGCATCCTTTTGCTCTTTGAAAGCAGGAGCAGTGATCAGCTCATTACTTCAGAAGGGCACAATATTTGAAAGTGTTGGGAGTGGTTATTATTATCTTTTAAATTAGAAATACCTACTTTTGGAGGGAAAAGGTACACATTTCTTAAAAGGACAGTCTCTCCTAAGACGCAATGGGGGTAGTTGCACCTCTGACTCTAGAAAGGCTCTGCAGGAGGACTGGTATTAGTGAAGTATGACTTATCTATGGCTATGCCTCAAGCTACCTTCCATCGCTGTGATAAAACAATCTAGGCACATTTGGCAAAGTTGTGTCTCATTTTACCTGCAACTCCTGGGACAAACCACAAATAATATTTTCTTTGTAATAAAGGGAATTATGTAAATAGTCCTAATTGTGTACTTCTTAATTTAACAGGTAATGGAGATTTAAGGAGAGAAAAGATCGAAGGAGAATCTTTACAATGTATTAATACAGCAACACCATTTAAACCTTTAAGTGGAAAGGACAAACTGACTGGCCTCCTGAACTCTGAGACCAGTGCAAACTCTGGACGCCAAACCTGGTCCGAAATTAGTTGGGGACTTGAACAAGTAAACAATACCCATTGTGAAAAGGTTGCATGTAGTCCAACATATCTTGGTTTACAAGAAAGAATTCCCCAAGTAGCGTTGTCCGGTGAGTGTACCGAAAGTGAGAGTCCCTTGAGAAATACAATGTTTTATTCGAATCAGCAGGACGGTCAGCTAAACTGGACATGGTATACATGTACCGAATGTGGGAAAGGCTTCAGCAAGAACACAAATCTAAAATTACACATGAGAACACATACCGGAGAGAAGCCGTACCAGTGCCTTGAATGTAAGAAGTGCTTCAGTATGAAAAGCTCTCTCGATCGGCATCTGAGAACACACACGGGAGATCGACCATATAAGTGCAGTGAGTGTGATAAAAGCTTCAACGTAAAATCAAACCTAACTATGCATTTTAGAATCCATACAGGAGAGAGACCTTACCAGTGTACGGATTGTGACCAAGCCTTCCCTAGAAAAGATCATCTTATTTTGCATCAGAGAACACACACAGGAGAAAGACCTTATGAATGTTTTGCATGTGGGAAACGCTTCAGTATGAAAGGAACCCTCTACAAACACCAGTCGACGCATGTATTTAAGGAAGCTTGAAAGGAACCACTCCTCTGCTTCTTAAACTACACTCTACTGCCCTAGCTAAGAATGGGATTCAGTCTTGTCATTGCATTTCTCAAAAACCGACTTTACCACTTCTTGCTATTTATTCATCATGGCTTAGAGTTTTCCATGAGGTGTCTTTTACTTGCATAATCACTCAGTCTCATGAGCCATCAATTAGTTTCTTCACTATTTCTATTTCCTGTCTTGCCTCCAGTCATATGATTGTAGGGCAAACAAAACCTTTGTGTAGCCCATGTGGAACCCAACTGCAATCAGTACCTATTCCACACCACCTGTGTCAGATTCCAGAATCTAGGTGCTATCTCTGTCCTTAAAGGCATCAGAAGCCTGTGGATAGTTCTCACTTAATTTAGCGCTTTTCGGTTATTTATTAAACTCTGGCCACTTGGTTATTCTGCCATTTCCTTTCTCTAAGGACTCTTTATTAACTCAAGGTAAATTATTTAATTACTCTAGATCTAATTAGGTGCAATGCGCAAAAACCTAACCCTAAACATGTGTGTTAGGCCATTTTCCATTTGCAATGTTGAAAGTAGGCCTGGGCAAAATTTAAATAATGCTGGCGTAATTCACGTAATTTCAGAAATTTCACTTTAAACTTGCTACTCAGAATTTCTGAAATAACGCCATTATGCAACTTTGCTTAATTACACAATATTTATGGTACAGATTTATAGGCAAATGTGCAATTTGCTGTAAAACTTTACCATAAACAGGCAGGGACAACAGAAAGTGAGCGTCTGTTTTTGATTTTTCACACTGTTTGTCAAAAATTGACGCGAGAACGCATTTCACACTAAAATAGGTGAAATGACAAATTTGCATTTTGTGTAATTATGAATAATTTTGTGTAATTTTGCCGTAATTTCATGTAATTTCAGGAAAGCAAATTATGCATGTTTAACACACCCTAGTTAAGAGTATAAGAATGCAAATGTATCCTGCGTAAAAATGTTGCAGCAGTTGAAGGGTGGTTTGGACCCAAAACCACTCAAGTTAAATCATTTTCCAATTAAATGAAGCACTGGTTTAGTAGAGGATGAAATACTGAGAATCAGCTTTTAAGTTGAGAGCACCGTTTTAAAAAATGGCACAGCTAGAAGTATGTAGTACATAAAAGCACTGCATTAATATAGTTTAAATAAAACATTTGATGTTTTTATTTGAAAAAGATGTCTGTCCCATGTATCGTTGAAACGCTTCAGAATGACCCTGAAATCAAGATCCCAATTCTGATCAAGAGCCAGCACTTCAACTAATGATCCAGAGTCGAGACCGAGACCCCTCTGAGTCTTCAGGGCCATCTGTTGGCTCCAGATCCTGAGAGCATATGACAAATTTGACCAGCGTTGTAAACAAAAAGGCATTTTTGGTATTAAATATAATGCAATTTGTGTCACCATAATATATTTCCTCAATACTTGTCTAGGCACACTTAATGATGCGAGGTATTTTCTCAATGGAATCATCACTGGTTACTGACTTCACAGGGCCAGGGCGCTGATGAACATCGCGGTTGAATATGGTTGCTCCAGCACTTTACTCTCTTCACCTCAGGCCTTGTGGCTAAAATGGCATCTATGGTTAGCCCTTCCTCTGCTGGGGCTCATCTATCCTCCCCCTTCTAACATATTCAAATAGAAGGAATATTCTCCTTTGTAGAATTTCAAAAACTATGACGGTGGTGATTGCTAGCATGACTGAGCACATATTACACTGTAAAAATAACTGAAATGTGAGTAAACTATGCTGTACCTATCCTTGTGGATTGTTTGGAGGGTTGATGCAGCGTGTGTGAACCACATCCTATGAGAGATTTGCATTGTACTCTTTATTTTATGTGTTGTTTTTCTAATGTGCTGATTCTTGGTGTGTTAAGCTATGACACAAAGGCTGAAATACATGGAAGCATTGCTCACTTCCACAAGGAGTATGTAAGGTATCCTCCCAATCAGATGAGGATCCCAGTTACTACAAACTTTCGTCTTTTACATCCAGTAAAGTCACCAGCCTTCCCTGTGCCTACTTTGAGGTTCTTTGCAGCCTGTTGGCCACGACACCATTTAAGTGATGCTGCCTTAGAACCTATGACTGTTTTGCCTGAACCCTTCCCTTAACCTCAGCAGTCCAATACTGTCACCTGTAACCTTCAAGAATATTGGAGAGTTTCAGGGAACCCTTCCATCACTCCTGCCACAAACGCTTTGCAGAGTATTTTGATAGGAAACAAATGGGCCAAATAATGCATTGTAGAGCATAATGTGAACATGGATCTTTCTCATAGAGACAACTACAGATTCCTCATCTTGTGACTATCCCCAGGTGCACGGCTGGATCCAGAATGTTTTCTGTAGCAATTCCCTTGGGCATCAGTAGATGGCGTCATGTGACTCCAGTCTATACTCTGGCCACTATATCTGCACCACATCTGTGTGCTGATGTCTGTTCACTTCTTTCCGCGCTTTCTGACATGGAGTCAGAGGTCCACGAATCCTGTCAACTTGAAAGAATGTATTTTTCCCTTCACATGTCCCCACGAAAGACTACAGGGTTCAAACCGTGCATGGAATGTCATTGCCAGATATTGGTATTGGGCACCCACGATGCCTGTCTCAGGTGTCTCGGCTCCAAGCATGATTTGACCTCATGCACCTGATGCGCGAAAATGAACTGAAAGGCCATCCCGACTGCGAAGCCAAACTTGCAGTCACATAACTCCATTGGGAGTTGAAAAAGGTCTGGTCCTGGTCAAAGGGAGCGGACATGCTCTCACTCCCTAGGCCGATCTCACAACCGCTTATTTTCAATGTCCAGAAGTTCAGGTAAGTCAAAGAAGTCCAAAAAGCACAAGACATCCAAATATGACTCCCTCATCCCACCACTCCCACTAATTGGAGGCCCACGACGTCCCAGGTACATCCAGGCCCTTGAGTTATTACCCCATTTCAAAAATGATTCAGATCTCGCTCCCGACACGCCCGCCTTCCCTTGTCCATTGGTGACAACACAACAGCTTTGTGAGCTGAAAACGATTTTGGATACGATTTATTTTTGTACCCACCAGATCCCTCTAGACACCTTTGGGCCCTATGTGTCAGAAACTGCCTCCAGTCGGGCTACTGCCAGTGGATTCGTCCCTGACACTGTCTGTGCCACTCTACCTGAGGCTGGCCCTATCTTAGAACACTGCTCCACTGAATCCAGCCTCGACTCAAGTTTCAGCACCGCCACTGACGCCTTCAGTCTTAGTCTCCTCGCCAGAAGCAGACCGATAGTTTAGTATTCTGTAACACATCTACATACTCCTTCAAGGTTGCAATCAATTCGTCCTTACCCCAACTCTGATTCTGAAACCACCTACCATCAAGACTATTATGATAATGCTGATGACAAGAGCCCATATGATAATGAAAATCTTTTCTTGGATTTACAAAATGTCATTGGCCTGGATACCTCTCCAGACATTGGCCTATCCTCCTCAAAACCTACCACAGTTACAGAGGAACCTGCCTCCTTTGCTACCGTGATCAGGAAGGCAGCAGAAGTCTTGGACTTCACTTTGCCATCTATAGAGGGCAAAACTAATGTCCTGACTGAGGTCATTCACCCAGAACAAACAAACCAAGAACATCACCTTCCTTTCAACGAGGCTCTTTTAGGTGTAATGATGGGCGCCTTTGCAAAGCCAGGATCTTGCTTCCTAGTCAACAGGCAGATGGCAAGGCAGCACAGGCCTGCCCCCAGGAATCCGGGTTCTTGCAACATCCCATTCTAGAGAGCCCGGTGGTGCAGGAGTCCACAAGTAATCTTAACCCAAATGCGTCTCCAACCACCCTGCCAGACAGAGTCAAAGCGCATGGAAACCGTTGCTAAGAGTATGTTTTAATCTGTCAGCCTTGTTCTTGGGTCAGTCAACATCAGCTTTCTCATGGGGAGGTACTCCCATGCGACATGCGTTGTGGGGCACAATGGCAGACATCTTCCCTGCTGTCCTGGATGATATTGGGCCATCCCCACAACACCTAATACAAGTTGAGTAGGACACAGGGAAGTACTCCAGCTTCTCTGGTCTGGATACTACTGACTGTCTTGGTAGAGCAGTCGGGACCACGCTTTGAATCGCTTCACTGGTTTCTCAAAGGATGTCCAGCAATCCTTAATGGACATGCCCTTTGATGGTTCTAGAGCTTTTGGGGTGAAGGTGGATTTGGCCCTGGAAAGATTTACGGCGAGCAAAGCTACAGCACATTTCCCATCGGTATGGCAGTTCCCCTAGCAATCTCACCCCTTTTGAGTTTTTTTTGTAGGGGAAACCAGCAGAGGCAATGTCAAAATGTACCTCAGCAACAGCAGGCCACCAGCATCCAGACCACCAGGGACAGCGATCTACACAAACTCCAGCCCGCCCCGCCCGCAAGTACATCAAAACCACTTTAAGTTATACTCCGCAGTACACGATCACCCAGTGGAAGGCTGTATCACCTTCTACCTCCCTGGGTGGAGGAGCATAACATCCTACCAATGGGTGTTAAAGATTGTGGATCACGGTTACTCCCTACCATTCCTGATGCATCCCCCCGGAAATGCCACCTCAGGTGTTTATGAAGGTAATGGTCACAGCCTCCCTGCGGAGCCTGGGAATACCTGTCTTGCCATGCTTCAACAATTGTCTACTGAAGGTGAACTCACCTCAAACAGTTGTAAACCATCTACAGAAGACTACCGACCTGTTGACATCATTGAGATTTTACATCAGTGTGCTGAAGTCATACTTGACTCCTTAACAATGGCTCCTTGTCATTTGGAGTCATCTGGGATACAGTGCTTTTTTGAGTCTTCTCTCCGCCTCAACGAGTCCAGGAAATTAGGGCCATGGTTTTGATGTTGCAACTCTTGACCTGGGTCACAGTGAGATGCGGCTCTGAGTCTTCTTGGCTTCCTGCATGCTACTGGTGGACGACGATGCCGGGTGGCACATATGGGCTTTGCTCTGGGATCTGAAGTCTTAGTGGGCTCAGCACCAAGGTAACCTGTCAGATTCCATCCAAGTGTTGGAGGAGACTGTAAAAGACCTGCTGTGGTGGCTGCTCAAGCACAATTGGGCTGGCGGCAGACCTATTTCCTTAACCCTCCTAGAGCTAACAGTTGTGAATGGTGCATCATTGCTGAGTTGCAGAGGTCATCTGGGAGAGGTAGGGATCAGATGACTCTGGACTCCAGAGGAGACTCACCTCCACGTCTACTTGCTGGAGGTGCAAGTGATTTGATTGGCATTGAAGGTGCTCCTCCCAACCATCAAGGGGGAAACAGGTACAGATTTTGACATACAACACGACTGATATGCGGTACTGCAACAAAGAGGGTGGTGTGGAGTCAGGGGTCATGTGCCAGAAGTCTCTCTAAGCAAACACAAGGAGATGATGGACGGAGTCCTGAAACTTTTCAGACACTCACCCCCAGTCACAGATCTGGGTTGAATCCATCTTCGTTCTTTAGCTCACTTCGCCACCCCAGTTCGGACACAGCTATATGCAAATCAGTCTTGACCCTGTGCCTCATGGGAACAGTCCAGCCCGAACTGCCAAGCCATGTCTTCCCTGGACCGGAAACAAGCATCCTGGGACCAGTTTCGGGCTAACAGCCCTCATCAGCCAGGCTAGCTTGAATCCAGTGGCAAAGTGAGCAAGGGACCCACGTCTGGGCATACCCTGCCAACTTAGGGCGAACAAAGCAAACACAAGGAGATGATGGACGGAGTGCTGAAACTTTTCAGAAGTCTCTCTGCCTATGGACGTGGCAGAACGCTCGGGGCATCTCCCTTATTGCCCAGCAACAGGCAGGATCTTTAAACGCTTGGACGAACAAACTCAGCCGACTTTACCTAGTAGATCATAAATGGCAGTTACACTCGGAGGTGGCACAGGGGATTTTCCAACAAGTGGGAGAACCCTGCTCGATCTATTTCCCACTGTAGAGAATGCACAGCATCCAAGCTTTTGCACTTGGGAGTTCCCAAGGAATTCACACTTGAAGTCTACCATTTGCCTCCACTGGGGTCAGGCCTCTAGTACACCTTCCCACCCTACCTTTATTGTCCAGAGTGCTCAAAAAGATCAGGAAAGACCAGGCCTAAGTCACCCTAGTGGCTCCTGACTGGGCGAGGATAGTGTGGTATCTGGAACTTCTGTCCGTGAGTATCTGTTCTCCAATTCATCTGCCCCTTTAAGAGAACCTCGTGTCGCAGCAGCAGTGCAGGGTCCTGCACCAGAGTTTGCACAACTTACACCTTCATGCATAGAGAATGAACAGCAAGAGTTGATGCCATTGAATCTTCTTCACGAAGTGATTGGTGGCATCTTGGCAGCCAGGTGTCCCACCACTAACATTTTATATGCAGGATGCTGGGAGAAGTTTGTTGTCTGGTGTTCCTCCCATGACATTCAAGCACTACGAGCCAAATTATTGACATGCTATTGCATTGTCTTTAGCCCAGGAAGACCTTGCTGTGGCAACAGTTGAGGGTTATCTTTCGGCCTTTTTACTTATGCCAGATCAGCCATCCCTTTTTAAAATACCTGTTGTGATGCGTGCTTTTTATTTATATGTTTGAGGCATGTGAGCTGTAGATCACATGCTTTGCATACTCCTGCCATCTAGTGTTGGGTCCGGCTGTTTGCAAGTTGTTTTTCTTCGAAGAAGTCTTTCCAGTCACGAGGTGGGTGACTCCTCCTTTCGGTGATAGTGCGCATGGGCATCGACTCCATTGTTAGATTGTTTTTTCCGCCATCGGGTTCGGACTTGTATTGCTGCGCTCCGGTTCGAAGCCGTTCCTCAGGTTTCCCTCGGTGCGCAATCCACTCACCCTTGACTGTATTGTTATTCGATCGCGTTTCCCATTGTCCGCGTATCGTATTGGTTTCACAAAAAACTCTTAAGATCTGGAAACTTCGTGGAAGGCCGTTGGGCATGACCGCGTCGAAACATCTTGCAGTCGATGGAACGGACTCCATTTAAATTCCGTCCTCGGTGCCACGCTAAGTACCCGCGCACCGACTCGCACGAAGTGCGCAACTTGTGCCTCTCCCCGGAGCACGACGAACAAGACTGCGACGCGTGCAAATCTTTCCGATCCAAAAAGACGCTCCGTGACTCTCGGGCTCGACGTTACGAAATGCAACATAGCGGCTTCATTCTAGATCTCTTCGGAGAAGATTCCGAGCAAGACGTCGACCACGCGCAAGGAGTCGAGGAAGAAGAGGAGCCCATTTCCGTGTCAGATGCCGACTCCGACATGGACGAAGAGATTCCGCAGGGTCCGCGTACCGTGAGTACTGAGCCATCCCTGCCCCAAACTCCAATGCTGCCCAAGAAAAAGGCCACGGGCCCTCCTCTACCTTCGGGCCAAGGTCGGCACCGAGAACATGTTTCAGATGCCTCGCCTTCGGGCCCGGCACCGAAACAAATATCAAAGCCTTCCTGCTCGGGATCGAGTCGACCCTATTCGGGCACCAAGCCGAAATCGGCATCGAAACACACGTTTCGGAGTCAACTCCTTCTGTACTGAAACCGTCCTCGTATCCGAAAACTTCGGCGCCTAAAACCTCGGCTCCAAAAATATTGGCACCGAAAGATAAAACGGCTCCTACTCCATCAAAGGAGCCACGTTTCGACGCCCCACCTTCAAACCCAGACCCAAAACAAAAGGAACTGGTCATCAATCCCAAAACTGGACATATTCAAACGAAATTGTCCATAAAACGGACATCAGAAGCTGAGGAAGTTTACCACGTTCCTCTTAAGAGAAAAAATCTTGGTACTAATCCCTCACCTCCTTCTATTCCTCCTCCTTCCTCACCTAACCCACACTTATTGATAACACCCACACATTCACCACCACCACAATCACCTGACGACCAGGATGATGGGGACGGGGTAGATGATAATTGTCCTGATCCATGGAACGATTATAATACAGATGCAAACACAGATAATGATCCAGATTTTTACCCTACGAAACCCTATCCACCTGATGATAATGTAGGGTACATGGATCTAATAAATAGGGCTGCTGAATATCATGGAGTTCAGCTTCATAAAGAATCAATTGAAGAGGAGGATTTTCTCTTTGAGACACTAAGCTCTTCCCAAAGATCCACTCACACACTACCCATGCTTAAGGGTATGCTAAAACATGCGGACGACAATTTTAAAGATCTGGTCCGCGAACTAATTCTTACACCAAGGATGGATAAGTATAAATCTGCACCATCAGACCCAGTTACATGAGAGGTCAATTACCATTGTATTCTTTAGTGGTTTCTAATGCCCGTAAACGGGCAAACTCACAAACATCGGGGGACGCCCCTCCTCCTGGCAAGGAATCTAAACTAATAGATGCCTCCGGAAAAAGAGTAGCTGCACAGGCATCCAATCATTGGCGTATTGCCAATACCCAAGCTCTCTTAGCTAGATACGACAGAGCACACTATGATGAATTGGAACAATTGCTCCAATTTCTACCTGATGAACACAAGGCTAAGGTACATGACCTAGTTCAGGAAGGGAAGTTAATTTCAAACACATCTATTAGATGCCCTTTAGATGCCGTTGACACAGCGGCTCGTGCAATCAACACCAGTGTCTTGCTACGGAGACACGCCTGGCTTAGAATTTCAGGGTTTAAACCCGAAGTACAGGCTTCTATTTTAAATTTACCTTTTGACAAGGAGCATCTTTTTGGTCCCCTTGTAGACACTTCTTTAGAGAAGATGAAGAAGGACACAGACGTTGCAAAATCTATGGGGGCCTTACAGTCCCTATCCAATAGGCGTTCTTTTTGTCGCTCCTTCTACAGAGGGGGCTCTAAAAACATATCTACGGACAACACCTCTACCTCCTATAAAGGTTATACTCAGTCATCCTCTTCAAGAGGTTACTTTTGAGGCGGATTTAGAGAAAACAGTGGAAAGGAAAGAGGTAAAGGTTCCACGCCCCTTACCTCCCCTTCAACAAACAGTAACTTTCCTCCCCTTCCCCCTATCATTCCACACCGGTCGGGGCGTCTCTCTCAATTCCTCCCTGTCTGGCATACAATAACTTCAGACAGATGGGTTCTAGGAATTATCCAATCTGGTTATTGCCTGGAGCTTACCAACAATCCTCCAAACATTCCTCCACGTTCTCACAAAATGTCACCAGAGCATTTACACCTCCTCAAACAAGAAGTTCACTCTCTTCTGCGAAAGGGAGCTATAGAGCTCGTACCATTACAATATCAAGGATCGGGCGTGTACTCACTATACTTTCTCATACCCAAAAAGGACGGCTGTCTCAGGCCTATATTAGACCTCAGAGAACTAAATCAGTACATTCAATCGTACCTCTTTCATATGGTCACACTTCAACAAGTACTCCCACTTCTACAGCAAGGTGACTTTATGTCCACTTTAGACTTAAAGGACGCATACTTCCATATTCCAATACATCCTGCTCATCGCAAATACCTCAGATTTGTGGTAGCGGGACAATACCAGTTCAAAGTGCTTCCATTCGGAGTCACCACTGCTCCCAGAGTATTCACCAAATGCCTGGCAGTAGTCGCTGCTCACCTGCAAAGACAGCATATTCATGTCTTCCCATACTTGGACGACTGGCTCATCAAAGCCAGCTCTTACCCAAAGTGTCTCCAGCACACTCAGATAACGCTGCAATTACTGCATGATCTAGGTTTCACACTGAATTTGTCGAAGTCACATCTCCAACCCTCCAACACACAAACATATTTGGGAGCCACTCTCTATACTCAAAAAGCTCTAGCCTGCCCCAGTGCAGCCAGAATCTGCAATATTCAGGCTCTAGTCTCACAGTTTCAGCCCAACCGGTCACTTCCAGCTCGAGTACACATGCAGCTGCTAGGAATGATGGCGTCTTGCATCATGATAGTTCCCCATGCAAGACTTCAAATGCATCCCCTTCAGGAATGCTTAGCACGTCAGTGGAATCAGTCTCTAGGTCAATTATCAGATCTAGTGTTAGTAGAGCGCCGCACTCATCACTCTCTGCAGT
Source organism: Calotriton arnoldi (assembly GCA_963921515.1). Lineage (NCBI taxonomy): Eukaryota > Metazoa > Chordata > Amphibia > Caudata > Salamandridae > Calotriton > Calotriton arnoldi. Next base: position 54,554 of record CAWUFW010020702.1, on the reverse strand, counting down.
GGTGGAATCCACAGAATTTATCCAAAGGGCAGTCCTTCATCGACCCGGTTCCACAGACAGTGCTAACAGACGCATCGCTCACTGGTTGGGGAGCTCATCTCCAAACTCACACTGTACAAGGTTTGTGGAGTCAAAAGCAAAAGCAACTTCATATATATCATCTAGAGCTGCTAGCAGTATTTCTAGCGCTCAAAGCCTTCCAGACTCACCATACAGGCAAAGCTGTCCTAGTCCGCCGACAACATGACAGCCATGTATTACATACAGAAACAGGGGGACACACTCTCTCAAGCTGTCACGCCTTGCACAAGCCATTTCAAGGTGGGCCATGCATCACAAAAATTTTCTCCTGGCGGAACACCTCCCAGGAATAAACAATCAAATAGCAGACCTGCTCAGCATTCTCCTCCCATTCTTTCAAATGTGGGGCTTGCCACAGATAGATCTGTTTGCCACACACCAAAACGCAAAATGCCCAAGCTTCGCCTCCAGTTATCCACACCCATTGTCAAAGGCAATACACTATGGATGAACTGGTCAGGGATATTTGCCTACGCTTTTCTGCCTCTCCCACTCATTCCAATAGTGGTTCGGAAGCTCAGACAAACATCCCTCAGACTGATCACTATCTTGGTTCACTACCCTGTTGGAGCTCTCAGTAGTTCCCCATCAAAAACTACATCTCACATCCAGTCTCCTCACTCAGAGCCATGGAGACATAAGACATCCAGATCCCAAAGAACTCAACCTAGCGATCTGGCACCTGAAGTCATAGAGTTTGGTTATCTGAATCTTCCACCAGACTGTATGAATATCATTAAAGAGGCCAGAAGACCTACTACAAGGGCTTGCTATGCAGCTAAATGGACGCGGTTTGTTATATATTGTAATAACAACCATATCAATCCTTTAGATGCTTCCATTCAAAATATCATTTGTTACTAACTACACTTGCAACAGTCAGCGTTAGCTTACACACCCATACGCTTGAAAGCGAGCTGCAATAGCTGCATACCTACAAAATAGACTGCATCTGTCCCTTTTTAGAGTATCTGTTAACAAAGCTTTTATGGAAAGACTCAAAAGAGTTATTCCACCAAGACTTCCACCTGCTCCAGTGTGGAATCTTAACGTTGTCCTTACCAGACTAATGGGTCCACCTTTCGAGCCATTGCATAAATCTGAACTGCAATTTCTCACTTGGAAAGTGGCTTTCTTCATTGCTATTACATCACTGAGGAGAGTCGGGGAGCTTCAGGCACTAACCATAGAAGAACCATTTTTCCAACTCCACTAAGACAAAGTGGTTCTTCGCACTAACCCTAAGTTCCTACCTAAAGTAGTATCTGCCTTTCACATCAATCAATCTGTTGAGTTACCTGTGTTCTTTCCTCAACCAGATTCAGTAGCAGAATGAGCTCTACACACTTTAGATGTTAAAAGAACTTTATTATATTACATAGAAAGAACAAAACCATTTCGTAAAACAAAACAACTTTTTGTGGCTTTTGCTCCACCACACAAAGGCAATCCTATATCTAAATCAGGTATTGCTCGGTGGATTGTCAAATGTATTCAAACATGTTATGCTAAAGCAAAAAGATCTTTACCTATACCCCCTAGAGCGCATTCCACCCGCAAACTAGGGGCTACTATGGCTTTCTTAGGAAACATCCCCATAGCTGACATCTGTAAAGCTGCAACATGGTCTACACCACACACATTCCCCAAGCACTATTGTGTAGATGTGTCAGCAAGACAGCAAGCTAATGTAGGCCAGGCAGTACTTAGAACACTCTTTCAGACAACTACAACAGCTACAGGTTAGCCACCGCTTTGGGAAAATACTGCTGTATAGTCTATGCAAAGCATATGATCTACAGCTCACATGCCTCGAACGGATAATGTTACTTACCCAGTAAGCATATGTTCTTGGCATGTAGAGCTGTAGATTCACATGCGCCCACCTGCCTCCCCGGGTACCTATACCTGTTGCAGTTCTGCTTACTTATATACATACACATGGACATCTCAATTCTACTCTTACTAACTCCATTCTCACCCTCTGCGGGAAAACAATCTAACAATGGAGTCGATGCCCATGCGCACTATCACCGAAAGGAGGCATCACCTACCTCGTGACTGGAAAGACTTCTTTGAAAAAAAACAACTTGCAAACATCCGGACCCAACACTAGATAGCAGGAGTATGCAAAGCATGTGAATATACAGCTCTGCATGCCAAGAACAGATGCTTACTGGGTGAGTAACATTATCCATATATATACATCTATATTTGTAGATATATAATATATATATTGAAAAAAACAAAACTTACAGGGACGTTCTAGTTATGCTCCGGTTTCACTCGTACAAAACCAGTGAAATTCAGCAGTTATAGTTACCTGAGCTAACTATAACTCACGCCCCTGCAATGCACTGCTTATGACTTCACATATTACATCACTTATGACATGGTCAGTGACATCACTCATGACATCTCTAATGACCTCACTGATGACATCATCAAGTGACTGAGTTTAAAAAAAGTTAGATTTTTAAATATATATACCAAGGTGTATTGGAGAATCAGTGGGTGTATTAGTGCCTGTATGAATGATTCAGTGGGTGCATGACTGACTACATAAGTGAGTGATTAGGTGTCTCAGTGAATGTGTGGGTGAGTGACTGGTTGTGTGAATGTCTGGATTAGTCTGTCAGTTGATGACTCAGTGGCAGTATTGGTGTGTGAGTGGGTGTTTGAGTGGTTGTCTGAGTGGGTGGGTGAGGGGGTGTGTGACTGCCTGTATGGATGAGTGAGTGGGTGAGTCAGTGGCTGTGTGGGTTAGTGAGTGCGTGTGAGGGGCTGTATGGGTGAGTCAGTGGATGTGTCAGTATATGGGTAACTGGGTATGTGAAAGGCAGTGACGAGGTATGTGAGTGACTATGGGTGAGTGAGGGAATGTGAGAGTGGCTGTATGGGTGAATGCGTGCTTGTGTCAGTGACTGTTTGTTAGTATCTGTATGAGTAAGTGAGTGGTTATGTGTATAATATGTATAGATGAGTACGTGGCTGTGGGATTGACTGTATGGGTGAGTGAGTAGGTGTGTGAGTAGCTCTATGGGTGACTGACTGAGTGGCTGTATGAGTGGATACGTCAGTGGCTGTATTAGTGAGTGGGTGTATGAGTGGCTGTGTGTCAGTGGAAGTGTGTGTAGATCTATGAATAAGTGAGTGGGTGTGTAAGTACTGGTATGGGGCTGTGAATGGGAATGTGAACAGTTGTGTGGGAGCGGGTATATGAAAGGTTCTATGGGGGTGTGAGTGGGTGCGTCAGTGATTATGTGAATGATGTCATCAGTGATGTCACTGACCATGTCATGATTGATGAAATATGTGAGGTCATAAGCAGTGCATTGCGGGGGCGTGAGTTATAGTTAGGTCAGGTAGCTAGCTCTGCTGAATTTCACCTGTTTTGTCAAGTGAAACCTGAGCCTAACTATAACGTCCATGTAACCTTTTTTTTCTCAGTGAATTTCTACGATTTTTTAAGTTTCATTTCCTAACTATAAAGTCCCTGTACCGTTAGTTTTTTTCAGTGAATTTCTAAGTTTTTTTAATTCTATTTCCTAACTATAACATCCCTGTAACCTTTGTTTTTTTCAGTGAATTTCTATGGTTTTTTTAAGTAGTAGTCACATTTGCAGTGGTGGAGAAAGTGGCGGGGCCTCTGACCAGCTCACATGAATCCCGCTGTGTAGGACTTACTGGAGGTACCAGGAGGGCTTCTTGGCCTCCTAGGTCCCGCAGCATCCAAGAGGACTTCATCCTCCAACTAGTAGTGCGCCAGGGGGCACATTTACAGAGTGGTGGAGAAAGGGGGCGTGGCCTCTGAAGACCTCTTCGCAATCCCGCTGTTTGGGACTTACAGAAGGGGTTCCTGGCCCCCAAGGACCCTCCGCATCCAAGGGGAATTGATCACCCAACCAGCAGTGCGCCAGGAGGCCCGTTTGCAGAGTAGTGGAGAAAGGGGGCAGGGCTACCGGCGACTTGCCGGTCCTGCATTTTATTTTTACGGGAGGGGGGCCGTGTGCCCCCCTCCCCTGGCTGATCTCGGCCCCAGGGACGCCACCCCCGGGGCCTGACCTTTATTTTTAAAAAGTATTTTTTAAATTGAAGGGAAGGGGGCTCACCGGCTCCCCTCTTGGGCCTATTTCGACCCCGGGGACCCCATCACCCGGGGCCCAGCCTCTAGTGTGGGTGACCTGGTCCCACCCTGGGCACCCACTTAGATGTGTTGGGGACCACGGGGGGAGCCTCAAGCCCCTGCGGTCCCTGCTGGCTCTCCGCCTCCTGTGGCAGCTGGCATTGCTTTGACAGAGAGGGAGCTGCTAACATTCACCTTCCTCTCCGTCAAAGCAATTGTGCTCTGCGTTGGACAAGCGAGAGCAAAATGCTCTTGCTTGCTCAAAGCGGAGCACAGTTTGCTATGGCTTAGCAGGAGCGGTTAAAGCTCCCGCCAAGCCATAGCAAAGAGCTATGTCCTGGGGGTGGGCACCCCGAGACATAGCAGGAGCTGGCCCTGGGGGATGGCGGTCCCCCGGGCGTTCTTTATCTCCAGGAGGGGTGGGGCTCCAATGTTTACTTTATCCCCGGGGAGGTGGTGGTCCCCGCGGCCGGAGGTCCACAACGGACTCCTCCATTATATTATTTGACCCATGGGGAGGTGGCCCCCCGCATTCCTATAGTTCATTGCCCCAGGGAGGTGGCAGTCCCCGGGGCTGCGGGGGGCCGCATGGCCCTCGCATTCTATTACATATGCCCCCAGGACTTGGCCCTCCCAGGGCGTTTTTTAAACACAAACGCGGGAGTCCACGCTTGCTTTTTTTTACCGCAATTCCGTTGCAACCTTGTGGTAAAAATATCACAAACTTTTTCTTCTTAAATTTCTCAAAAACTGCTGAATGGATATGCAACAAAAAGCACAATCTGGGTAACCGCATCTATCTTTCTACCAAATTTGATGTAATTCTGTCCAGCGGTTCGGGCTGTAGGTTCAACTACACGTCCTATGGGAATTGACATGGGAAAACACATTGATGACATCATCCAGTGACTGTGTGTTTCTGTAAAGTTTAAATATGTGTAATATATATAGGGAAAGGCGTATTGAAGAATGAGTGGGTGTATAAGTGTCTGACTGGATGATTTAGTAGGTGCGTGACTGACTATAAGTGAGTGATTAAACGTATCTTACTGAATAGTTGGGTAAGTGATGAAACTGTGTGAATGTCTGTATCCGTCTGTCTGTTGATGTGTAAGCGGCTGCATGGGTTTGTGAATAGCTACATGAGTGTCTATATGGGTTATGGATTGGTTGTCTGAGTATCTGTATGGGTGCCTGAGTGTTTGTGTGGGTGGGGGTGTGTGACTCTGTGCATAGAGGTGTGAGTGGGTGATTCACTGGGTGCATGCTTTCAAGAGTGCATCTGTGATGGACTGTATGGGTGGGTGAGTGTGTGTATGGGTGTGTTAGTGAGTGAATGTATATCTCAGTGGTACATGTGTGAGTAACTACATATGTGAAAGGCAGTATATATGTGTGTTGGAGTATATAAATGGCTATAAGTGAGAGTGTCTGATTGTGAGAGTGGCTGTATGGATGAGTGTGTGCTTGTATCAGTTATTGTATAAGAGCGTAAGAATGTGCTAGTATCTGTATGAGTAAGTGAGCTGGTGTGTGTATAACTGTATAGGTGAGTAAATGGCAGTGTGATTAATTATTTGCATGACTGACTAGGTGTGTGAGTACCTCTATGGATGAGTGGCGGTGTGTGAGTGTCTATGTAGGTGTATGAGTGCATATGATAGTCCTGTACTGAGTGACCGTAAGTATGAGTGAGTGGATGTGTGTGTAGACCTAAGAATCAGTGAGTGGGTATGTAGTTATTGGTGTTGGAGTGTCTATGGTTTTGAGAATGACAGTCTGTAATTTAGAGTGGGTGTATCAGGTTATATTAGGGTGTGAGAAGATGCATCAAATTATCACATGGATGATGTCATCAGTGATGTCATCAGTGATGTCATTTGAGATGTCATCAGTGATGTCACTGACCATGTCATGAGTGATGTAATATGTGACGTCATCAGCAGTGCATTGCGGGGGCGCGAGTTATAGTTAGCTGAACTAACTAGAACGGGGGAATTTCTATGGTTTTGTACGAGTGAAATGTCCAACTAACTATAACTGTCCCTAAAACCTATCGTTTTTTAAGTGAATTTCTAAGGTTTTTTAAATGCTAATTTCTAACTATAACGTGCCTGAAACCTATGGTTTTTTCAGTGAATTTCAAAGGTTTTTTAAATGCTAATTTCTACTTATAACGTGCCTGAAACCTATGGTTTTTTAAGTGAATTTCAAAGGTTTTTTAAATGCTAGTTTCTAACTATGCCTACAGAGGTACGACATGTGAAGAAAGAAGAAAAAACACACAGAAAGAAGCAAAAGAAATGCAGAAAGAAGCAACAGAAGTCCACAAAGACGAAGAAAAGAGTAGGAAGAAGCAAGACATGTGCAGAAAGAACCAACAGAGGAGCAGAAAGAGGCCTTGCTGCAAAATCATCCTGTGCCCACAACTTTTTCAGACGGGTACTGGTGGTAACTGACTCGGACAAACCAGGCCTAGAGCCAGTGCTATGCTAAAATACACTTAGAATACAGTGAAAACACCTACATACACTAGGGAACACTATGCGTTGGGGTACCCCTGTGATTAGCATGACCTCCTCTGTAAGGCCCTAGTACATAATAGGGCAGGGGGATTAAAACTTCCTCTTAAAACATGCCCTGGGGCGCCTTTGCACTGTGGTGAAGGGAGGGGGCCCTGAGGTGACGTGTGCAAACAAGCCCTGTGGCCGTTTTAAGTTGGGAGATTAAGTCCCCTTGAATTCTGAGGGTCCCTGGGGTCCAACTAGCCCACTAGGTACCTCCAGTAAGCGCCACAGAGCTGCATTGCACAGAGGTGTAAAAAGGGGCGTGGCCTGGACCACCTCTCTGCAACGTCCTGTGGGACCCCCTAAGCAGGCCTAGGGGGTCAGGGTGTTTCGACCCTGCCCCCTTTTTGCGTTTTGCGCACTTGTTTCTCTCATTTCTTGTGCCTCGGTTCTACCGAGGCACAAGATGGCTGCCAACACTTCCTGGTTTGGAGTGTTGACAGCCAATTAGCATACAGATCGTGATCGGGAGGGTGCGCGGATCCTCCGCGGCCATAGATATATATGTGTTTTTACTTTTGATTTTCTCAGCAACTACTGAACGGATTTACACCATTAACAAACAGGGTTCTTTCTGAACCAAGAACTACCTCTTTGCCAAATTTGGTGTAATTCCGTTCAGCAGTTCGGGCTGTAGCCTTGCATAAAGTTTCCTATGGGAAATTGATTTTTTGACTCTTATTTTTAATTTCTCCGCAACTACTGAACGGATTTACACCATTTAAAAAAGGTCGCTTTCTGAACCAAGTGCTACCTTTTTGCCAAATTTGGTGCAATTCCGTTCAGCAGTTCGGGCTGTAGCCGTGTCTAAAATTTCCTATGGGAATTAACATGGAGAAAACACGTTTTGGGACCCCTTTTTCTCGGCCCCGGCTTGCCGAATCGCCTCGAAACTTTCAGGATAGGAGCAGACCGTAGCGCCCCACGAGTTTGAAAATTTGCGAAGATTCATCAACCGCGCGAAAGTTATTGGAAATAGAATGTTGCGAATTTCCTATGGAAAATAGGTCCTAACTATAACTATCTACTGGCGACCGCCAGTAGATAATTATCTACTGGCGGTCGCCAGTAGATAGTTATAGTTAGGACCTGTTTTCCATAGAAATCGCAACATTCTATTTGCAATAACGTTGGCGCCGGTTGACGAATCTTCGCGAAGCTTTCAACTTCTTGGGGCGCTCCGGTCGGCTCCTATCCTGAAAGTCTCGGAGTGATTGACGTCGGCGAGGCCGAGAAAAGGAGTCCCAAAGCGCGTTTTCCCCATTCATTTTTCCATAGGAACCTTTAGTCGCAGCTGCAGCCCGAACTGCTGAACGGAATTACACCAAATTTGGCAAAGAGGTAGCCCTTGGTTCAGTGTCGTGCCTTTGCTTAAATGGTGTAAATCCGTTCAGTAGTTCCTGAAAATTCACAAGTAAAGTCACATATATATCTATGGCCGAGTAGGGTCCGCGTACCCTCCCGATCACGAGCTGCATGCTAATTGGCTGTCAGCTGGCTGTCAACATTCCGATTCAGGAAGTGTTGGCAGCCATTTTGTCCCTCAATAGAACCGAGGGACAGAAACAAGTGCGCAAAGCGCACAAAGGGAGCAGGGTAGAAACACCCTAACCCCTAGGCCTGCTCAGGGGTCCCACAAGGACCCCCTGGGCAAAAAGCTTTTTAAAAAAATCGGCAGGATGCGCTCAGGGTGCGGATCCTGCCGGGAAAAAATCAAGCGCGGTCTCCCGCGCTTCGATGTTAATTTGCCCCGGGTGGGCCAAGTCCCGGGGGCATGGTGGGGGGTTAAATTTATGTATGGGGGCCTCTAAGGGCCCCCAAGCCCGGGGACTGCCACCCCCGGGGCTTTAACAAAAAATGGTGCGGAAGGGCTCTTTGCCCTCCCGCTGCTCCGAGGACCGCCACCTCCCCAGGGCTTCTGTTTTTTTTTTAACCTGTGTGGGGGCTCCAGCACCCCCACACGCCCGAGACCGCCACCTCCCGGGGCACTAAAAATTAAAAATGGGGGTCTGTTTTGGACCCCGAAGCTCAGGGGACCACCACCTCCCGGGGCTTTGAAAATGTGGGGAGGGGGCCGCGCGGCCCCCTCCTGTAGCCAGTGATGGCCCTGGGGACCGCCACCCCCAGGGCCGGCTCCTGCAGTGTCCCGGGGTGCCTACCCCCGGGACACTGCTGTTTGCAATGGCAGGACGGGAGCCTCGCGGCTCCCGTCCTGTCATTGCAAACTTGCTTGGATATTGGAAGAGAGGCAGGAAACCTGCTCTCGCTCAATATCCAAAGCTGATTGCTTTCCACATGGGGAGCAGCATGTTAGCTGCTCCCCATGTGGAAAGCAATGCCGGCTCGTGCAGGAGGCGGGGAGCCGGCTGGGACTGTGGGGGATTGGGGACCCCCACAGTCCCCAACCAGAGGCCAGGCCCCGGGGATGGGGTCCCCGGGGCCATAAGTGGCCAGGAGGGGGGCCACTCAGCCCCCTCCCCAAATTTTAAAAACAAAAAAAAGTGCAAGGCCGGCCCGGAGGATGGGGTCCCCGGGCATTAAATGGCCTGAGGAGGGGGCCACGCAGCCCCCTCCAAATAAAAAATAAAAAATCGAGGCCATGCCCCGGGGATGGGGTCCCCGGAGCCAATACAGGCCCAGGAAAGGGGGCCACGCGGCCCCCTTCCCGTTTTTTTTTTTTAAATTTAAAAAAAAAAAATGCTCAGGCCCCGGGGATGGGGTCCCCGGGGCCAAAGTGGGCAAGGGAAGGGGGCCACGCAGCCCCCTCCCATTAAAAAAACTAGAAAAAAAAACGACCGGCATCGTGCCGGAGGCCCCGCCCCTCCCTGCAGTACTCTGCAAACGCGCCCCTGGCGCGTTTGCAGAGGGAATAATTCCCTTGAATACTGGGGTGCCTGGGGGCCAACTAGCCCACCAGGAACCTCCAGTATGCGCCAGGGGCTGCGTTGCAGAGACGTGTACAGAGGCCACGCCCCTTTACACCTCTCTGCAACGCAGCTCTGTGGCGCTTTTGGAGGTATATGGTGGGCTAGTTGGACTCCAGGGACCCTCAGGATTCAGGGGACTTAATCCCCCAACTTAAAACGCGCCACGGGGCGCGTTTGCACAGTGGTGAAGGGAGGGGCGGGGCTTCAGGTGACATGTGTGCAAACAGGCCCCGTGGCGCGTTTTAAGATGGGGAATAAATTCCTTTTCAATCCTGAGGGTCCCTAGGGGCCAACTAGCCCACCAGGTACCTCCAGTAAGCGCCTCGGAGCTGCGTTGCAGAGTGTTGTAAAAGGGCGTGGCCTCTGAACACCTCTCTGCAACGCAGCCCCTAGCGCATACTGGAGGTACCTGGTGGGCTAGTTGGCCCCTAGGGACCCTCGGGATTGAGGAGGAATTAATTGTCCAACTTAAAGCGCGCCACAGGGCGTGTTTGCAGACATGTCACCTTAGGCCCCACCCCTTCCTTCACCATTGTGCAAATATTCCTCTAAAATCAGCCGAACTACGAATTCCGATTTACTCACCTGTTATCAGGGAAGACCTCAGTGCTGCATCTTTGGGCCCAGTACTGATCCTGAAAAGTAATTCTAACCGTACTTACCAGTAACTTGAATTTCCTTCCATAGGATATCATTGCCTGCTTTTTGCTGAAAAAGTTTCTAAGTGTCGATTTTTGAAACATACAAATATTCCTCTAAAATCAGCCGAAATACGAATTTCGATTTACTCACCTGTTATCAGGTGAGAACCCAGTGCTGCATCTTTTAGCCCAGCACTGACCCTGAAAAGTAATTCTAACCGTACTTAACAGTAACTTGAATTTCCTTCCATAGGCTAACATTGACTGGTTTCACTTGGAAATTCTTCTAAGTGTGGAGTTTTGGAACTTTATAATATTTCTCTAAAATCAGCCGAACTATGAATTCCGATTTACTCACCTGTTATCAGGAGAGAACCTAGTGCTGCATCTTTTAGCCCAGCACTGACCCTGAAAAGTAATTCTAACCGTACTTACCAGTAACTTGAATTTCCTTCCATAGGAATCCATTGTCTGGTTTTCAGCAGAAAAGTTTCAAAGTGTCGATTTTCACAAACTACAAATATTCCTTAAAAATCGCATGTGTGACTTAAACGCATTCTTTCAACTGTTTACAGGAGATGCACCAGTGCTGGTTCCAGGATCCACCACTGAGTAAGAAAAAGTAACGATAACACTACTTACCTGCTAAGTGAATTTCCTCCCATAGGATAACATTGGTGATTCTATATGAAAAAGTTTCTAAGTGTCAACTTTTAAAATACAATAATATTCCTTAAAAATCACTACTGTAACCAAAACGCTTTTACTCAACTGTTTACAGGAGATGTCCCAGGACTGAATCTAGGATCCAGTCCTGTGGTTAGAAAAGTAATCCATAAAGTAACTAATTGCATTTAACTAGAAATTCACATTGAGCTCAATGTTGCTTTGTTTTTGAAATTGTGTTGCCCATTGCAACAACTGAAACTACTGTACTTAAAAGTCTATTGCCTATTTGCAAAGTATTTAAACTAAAGTAATTCATTCTGAGAAAGTATATTTTGTAATGTAATGTATAATGTAATTACAATGTAATTTAAAAAATAAAATATCTAAAAATAAATAGTTTAAAAAATGTTGTAAATCAGTATCAAAAAAATAAATATAACAATTAATACATTTAAAAATAGTCATTTACAAAACCTTTGAAATTCACTGAAAAAACCATAGGTTTCAGACACGTTATAGTTATATATATATATATATATAGGTTTTATTATTGCTAGTGACATTGCACATAGTACCAAAGAACTTAGGGAAGGACAGAGTCACACAGCAGGCATAGACCAGATTACATCAAACCGCATAAGGCACAATGGTACAGACGGATTGCCCAGTATATATTTCCACATTATGCAGTTCACTGGTAACATGGTGCTGTATAGGAGAGTAGAAAGAAGTGCGGGGCATCACAGGTGTGATCCATGCTCGCAGTCCGGATCCAGTTCAGCAGTCAGGGCTGTGGCCCACTGGGAGACCAGGTGAAGATGTCACGGGTGCTCTATTCTCTGACCCAACTAGATCCCAGTGCGATACCGCATCTTGCTGGCCTGGCAGGTAGACCACCGACGGGGCCCAAATGTCTCTTGGCCTCGACCTCTGGCATTGAGTCCCAAAAGGCCTGCAATTGTTCCTGGCAGTAGGCTGCATCACGCAGCCACTGCTTGAGCACAGGGCACTGGGCGCCTGCCCAAGTGAATGGCAACCCTACGCTTGGCCAACAGTAGCAAGATAGCGGTTAATTTGCATATTTCTGAAGGGATAGCCTTCACAAAGCCTATTAAGGCTGTCAACGGTGAAAACTGAGGCGTGTGGTCCGTTATCAAGGCAATAGTGTTAAATACTTTTAACCACAGAAGTGCAACAGCTGGGCACTCTCAGGCCAAATGCAAGAAAGGGGCAGTAGACAAAGCGCATCACAGACAGTTTGCATCGTCAGCCAGTCCGATTCTGTGTAAGTGGGCTGGTGTACAATAGATCCTACGAAAGTATTTAAAATGGATCAATCTAAGTCTGTAGTTTGGGGAGAGGGCTCTGGATTGAGAGTAGCCTTATCACCACTGCTCCTCACTGATGGGAGACTGCAGACCGAGGGGATACTGATCGGGCCTTGTCTTGCATCGTGGCGTAGATGTGCGTGATTAGTTTGTACGAGGATGGACTATCGATTATCAGTTCCAGTGCAGGGAATGTCGGGGGAGCTGTAGGGAATGTGTTGTGCAAGGCTCGAAATGTAGAGCGCAGGAGGAGGTGGGTGAGCACATCCAGAGGCGTATGGGCCGGATCTCTAAGTATGCTTTGTGGAGTGAGGAAGCAGCCATCTGGATATATATCCCCAAAGGTATGAAGTTGAAGATCTCTCAAGCGTCTGCTGGCGCCAGTGACAATAAAAGTAGGGAGCAGAGGGCATCCCTCAAGAGGTATATTCGGGGCGTAGATGCAGTCAGTACCCGCCTGAGCTCGCAGCCGATCCCAAGCCCATATAGTACAGACCACTGTATTTATTTCAGCGAGAGGCCGCTTAGGAGGCAGGAATAGGGCAGCTCCTAGAGGACCGGGATCTGTTTGTTCATTTTCAGGGGCTGTGTGGGGCTGATACCTGGTAGGGTGCAACCAGTAATGGGCAGCCTGCGCACAAAAGTAATGGAGGTCCATGTTTGGAGAACACAGCCTACTCTGCTCGAAGGGGAGTGTCAGCACTTCCTATGCCACACGGGGCTGTTTAACAGCCCACATCAGAGCAATTAAGTTAGATCAGAGAAGGTTTCAGAAGTGGGTTGTGAGCAGGAGCGGAAGAGTGATGAATAAGTACACAAATTTTGTTAGCACCACCATCTTAGCAATCACAACTCTCCCTGCAATGGGCAGCGGTAGCCTCGTCCACACCGGAGTTCGTCCGTGTCTCTGCTGAGCCAAACTCCAAGGTTGCGGACCGTTGTCTTTGCCCAACGTAGGGGGAAATTGCACTCAAAGGGTTGCATATCTGGAGTAAGTGGTAAAATGATGGACTTTGATTAGTTGATGGTTATTCTAGCATATCCACCAAAGTGAATAATTTCCCGTGTGATTGGGGCAATATTGGATTTAGGTTTGCTTACATACAGGGTGACATCATCCACATTCCTTAATACCAGGATTCTTCTGGGGGTAAATGCAAGCCCTCAGCGTGAATGGTGTTGCCGCAATCTGGAGGCCAGGGGCTCCATTGCTGTGGTAAATATGCTGTAGGCTGTGTGTAGAGTAATTTAATTAAGCACAGGAAGCCGCTACTGAGTCTGAGCAGGACAGGAGGTGGAAAAGGTATGGCCGTTTGAAAGAGTCAAACTCCTTGGTGGCGTCAAGCAGTACCGCCACAGCACTAAGTTGGGGATCCTCTGAGTGGAGGACTGCGAATAAAGTCCATAAGTTGTGTGCTGTCAAGCGACCTGGAACCAAGCCCGACTGGTCCGGGTAGACCATATCCAGTAGAAAAGGAAGAATGTGAGAAGCGATCAGTTTGGCCAAATTGTGTTATCTACATTAATCATAGATAGCGGTCTATAGGATTCGCAATAACAGGCAGACTTATCCGATTTCAGTATGGTGACAACTAACACCTCCCTAAGGGAGGGCGGCAGTATACCACACATCATATATTCCTTATACATCGCCAGAAGGCAACGAGTGGGAATTTGAGCATATTCTTTATAAAAGGCTCAGTTTAGCCTTTTAGGCCCAGTGCTTTGTCCCGAAGGATACTTTAGATGGCCTGCAGGATATCTTCAGCTGTGAAGGGTAGATCTAGGAATCTGCAGTGCGCATTGTCAAGCCAGAGCAATTGTGTTGTGGCAAAATAGGAGGTCAGGGCATCAGGATCATGAAGCGGTGAGGAGGTGTACAAGTCCGCATAGTAAGAAGTCATGACACGTTGGATAGTGTCGAGCCCGTATGGACCGTCCACCTATCATCCATGAGTTCTTTGATGTAGTCACTGGTCTTGAGTTTGCAAAGTAATCTGGCAACGGTCTTACCTGCTCTATCACCTTCCCCATATTGTGGACCAATTGCATCTTTCCCAAGAAAATGTGTTTCCCCGAGTGCTGCTTCCTCGTATTCCAATAGCTTACTCTTGAGGGACGCTAATGTGCTTGAGTTCTCAGAAGCGAAAAACTGAACTTCTAGTGATCAGATGTCCGTCTCCAGTTGAGTAAGGTCCCTGTGCAGTGCTCGTAGCACTCCTGCCTGTTTGGCAATGCACGACCCTCGATCACCACCTTAAACACCTCCCATACTGTAGAAGGGGAGTCAACAGAGTGCTTGTTAAGTTCAAAGTAGTCCAGGATAGTTGTTCTAATCTCAGCCTTAAACACCTGGTCTTTGAGCACATTTGGAGGAAGTCTAAAAAAAATGACCTTGGGCCAGGCTTAGGAGGGGACATTTCTAACAGAACAGGCACATGGTCAGATAATGTCCTGTTGAGGTGAGCAAAGCAGGAGGTCCAGGTGACATCTCTGGTGACCACCCAGTAGTCTATTCTGGACCAGGTGATATGAGTAGAAGCAATTCATGTGCCCTCTCTACTGTTGCCATGCTGGAGCTGCCAGATATCAGTGAGATCATTGTCCATCATGAGAGTTTGCCGTTGGGTAGCGGCTCCCAAGTGTGGTCGGTGGGTGTCACCGGACCGGTCTGTCTGTTTGTCAAGTAACACATTGAAGTCGCCACCCCAAATTACAATGCCAGGGCCCATAGCTGTCAGACCTCGGCAAAGAAGTCAGGGTTGTCCACATTTGGGCCATAAACCGAGGTTAATACAATAGGGCAGAGGTCTTCAAACTTTTTTAGGTTGAGCCCCCCAAGCTGAATGTTTTTAGATGTCGGGCCCCCCCACCACCCGACAGAAATTTCTGGAATCTGGTACACTACATAATCGACCGCCATTCGCACATACCAGGCCATATCCGGCAAATAATGTTAAACACAGTAAGAGTGTTTAGTAAACTGCAGGTTTGTGAGTGGGTGTGGTTAAATGACAGAGGCTTATTAGACCGTTCAAATCAAAATTTGCCAAGATAAAATGTGCGCAAATTGTTTTTACTGGGTTTTATTTATGCAGTTGAGTCATAATGGGACAGTGTTATCTGGAGCAGCCCAGTCACCTCCTAAGTAATTACCCTCAAGTCAGGCAAATACCTACCGACCTCTTCATAAACATTTTGAATGGAAGTGAGCAACTCAGTCCCAGACTTGTTGTTGCACCTTCTCAAATTGTTGAGCTTTACCAATGCAATTGAGGTGGCGACATCCCTTCCTGTGATGTCATGTGACACCAATGCGCATTGCTTATTGTTATTAGTCCCCCCCCCCACTTGTTTTTTTAGGACTTGTGCACTGAGTGGGGGTTCAGGACACATGTCAGGCTTATGTTTAAAAAAAATATAACTAATAAAAACTGAATGATGTTGCCTATTTTACTTCAGAGCAATGTTGTCTGACAGACTTTGTGGTGATCAAATGGATCTGGGTCCAGCTGTACAGTGAACTGGCAGCATTGCAGTGCATGTAAATGCAGCGGCGGCCAGCGCAGGTAAGTGTGGTGGGGCGACGGCGGGGTGGGGAAGTCAACAGAATAGGTCAAATTAAATAAATAAATTAAACCTATTCTGTTCCCCCGCACCGCTCCACCGCCTCATCGCGCTTACCTGCACCAGCAATAAATGATGGGTGAGCCTCCAGGGAGTGGGTCTAGGAAGAGAGTAGAAAAGATTGTTAGAGGCTGAAAGAGTTTACAGTGGATGCCAAAGGCAGTGCTTAATCAATTTTAAAAAAAGTGCAGGGGCCAAAGCTTTTATTACGTCACTTCTGCCAGCGCTGGCTCTTGCCAGGGCAGCTGTATAATCAGGACTGCCAGGTCTTGAACGAACCAACACACGCCTCCTTCTTCCTCCACCCTGTTTTTCCTGCCTCTGTCTCATTCTTGCAGGTGGGTTTTCATCTTTGCTTTATCCCTTTGTCTCTGTTTTCACAGCTTTCTATTCCCCTATTCTGCTTTGCTCTCTCTTGCTATTGGCCAAAGTTGGATGCTGAAAAAGAATTCTTGGTCCCTAAAAATGAGTACCGGGGCTGCTACCTCCGATATAGAGGAAGCGCTGCCCACATGTGGAGTCAGGTCAGGAATGGACTCGTTGGAAGCACTGTTCGTTAGATCGCCCTTTGCCCCAGAACCCTCGGCCCAATGTTAATCATGTTGTCATTTGTGTCCATTGCCTTTATACTTACGATTGTATTGCTATGTAATTGTATACCGCATAAAGTGCAGACATTATTTAGTCAGGCGACAAGTGGTGCTTTACAGAGGTCCTAAAGTAAGAAATAAATATAAGGCGTGAGTTGCGTACATTGTTAGAAAGCCTTCCGTTCGACACAGGCATGGAAAGGCCGCCAAAATTTCCCATCATCAAACGCTCTCTTCTGCCTTTTCGCAAGACTGGAGACACCCAACTTTCCAAGCACTTTATTGCGGGATCACGATGAAGCGTCTATTTGGGAGCAAAATGCAACAGCAGCAAATTGTGCAAACCAGCCACGCTTGCAATTCACATAACTGCCCATTTGCTGCTGGCACAAAATGAGCATGGCACAATCTGTACATGTAAATTTAAAAAAAAAAAATTGAATATTTAGATTCAGGGTCGCATGCTCGAAGTATGTCAACCTTGTCACTGACGAGAACGGCCTTCTTCATAGCTCTCGCTTTCTTTTATTTGCTTCCCAGCAGCATTTCCACTTGAATTCCATTCACTTAGTAAAAATAAAATGGTAATCGCGTAATTAATTACACTCTGTCATGTGAGGGAACCTCAGTTGTGAAACCGCACAGTAGCATGAGCCAGGGAGAGGATGTAGCCTTGGGGCTAGAGCGGTCGACCTCAAAGCTGGGTACCAGGTTCGAGTCTTGGCAACGACGCTCAGCATCCTGTGATTCTGGGCAAATCACTTAATCTCCCCGTGCCTAACAACAATGAATGTGTCCTTGTGTAATGAAACTGGTGCTCATTTAAAGCGCTCTGATACCTGATATTGATATCTTCGGGTCTAGTTCGCGCTATATAAAAACTCTAAAAAAAATAAAATAGCCATTTGTTTTCAGCCTATTATACAGAAATTTCTGTCTTAAAATTGTTCTCCATGTGCTGTGAACTGTGGAGGAGTGAGTGGACCCAGTGCCCAGATCACAATTACAAACAGGGCACTTGGAAAGATGCCAAGTGCCCGGGTCCAGTGGGCCCACAGGATTTTACGAACCAAAGAAAAGCGGAACTACCAGCTGTCACTGCAACCAGGTGTAAATTGCAACCAGCGAGGTGCCTGCTCCTCGTCACTCGCAATATGCTGTAGACCTCGGAGGAGAGATTCATTATACTTGTTTTTCCAGTGATGGTGAACCATATCAGATATAAACATAGTTCGGGCACGTGCGGTGGAGAATTACATTTTTGCTTACATCTCCAAAAGAGCTGAGTGAAAATTCACCAAACCAAGAACTGAATGAATACTGAATGGTTGAAAAACTGCTTCGCCATTAAAATTTGATGAACTTTTAATTTAGTGGTTTCGGAGTTATGCACGGCAAATCTTTCCTATGAAAAACCCCATGTTAATTTGAGGAAGTGAAAAGTTTTGCACCCCTACCCCATTATAATTTCTGAGCCATTTGAGCATCTGCCCACTGAATGCTGTTTACCCATGGCTTAGAGCAAACTGCTCAGAGGAAAAAGTTATTATTAACTGTACAAAATAGGAATTCCTATGAAGTGAGTGGCCAAACCAACCTGCAGAGAACATGATGTATTAAACAAAGCGATACAAAAGAGGATGATGGACGGAACGCTTGAGCCAATCAAACACTCACCCCCAGTCAACTGATCTGGGTTTAATCCATCATCATTCTTTAGCTCACTCCACCACCCCAGTTCAGACATGGCCATATGCAAATCAGTCTGACCCTGTGCCTCATGGGAACAGTCCAGCCCGAACTGCCAAGCCATGTCTTCCCTGGACCGGAAACAAGCATCCTAGGACCGGTTTCTGGCATTCCAGCCGTCATCAGCCAGGCTTGCTTGAATCCAGTGGCAAAGTGAGCAAGGGACCCACGTCTGGGCATACCCCGCCAACTTAGAGGCGAACAAAGCGATACAAAAGAGGATGATGGACGGAGCAGCTAGAGCCAATCAAACACTCACCCCCAGTCAACTGATCTGGGTTTAATCCATCATCATTCTTTAGCTCACTCCACCACCCCAGTTCAGACATGGCCATATGCAAATCAGTCTGACCCTGTGCCTCATGGGAACAGTCCAGCCCGAACTGCCAAGCCATGTCTTCCCTGGACCGGAAACAAGCATCCTAGGACCGGTTTCTGGCATTCCAGCCGTCATCAGCCAGGCTTGCTTGAATCCAGTGGCAAAGTGAGCAAGGGACCCACGTCTGGGCATACCCCCGCCAACTTAGAGGCGAACAAAGCGATACAAAGAGGATGATGGACGGAGCGCTTGAGCCAATCAAACACTCACCCCCAGTCAACTGATCTGGGTTTAATCCATCATCATTCTTTAGCTCACTCCACCACCCCAGTTCAGACATGGCCATATGCAAATCAGTCTGACCCTGTGCCTCATGGGAACAGTCCAGCCCGAACTGCCAAGCCATGTCTTCCCTGGACCGGAAACAAGCATCCTAGGACCGGTTTCTGGCATTCCAGCCGTCATCAGCCAGGCTTGCTTGAATCCAGTGGCAAAGTGAGCAAGGGACCCACGTCTGGGCATACCCCGCCAACTTAGGGCGAACAAAGCGATACAAAAGAGGATGATGGACGGAGCAGCTTGAGCCAATCAAACACTCACCCCCAGTCAACTGATCTGAGTTTAATCCATCATCATTCTTTAGCTCACTCCACCACCCCAGTTCAGACATGGCCATATGCAAATCAGTCTGACCCTGTGCCTCATGGGAACAGTCCAGCCCGAACTGCCAAGCCATGTCTTCCCTGGACCGGAAACAAGCATCCTAGGACCGGTTTCTGGCATTCCAGCCGTCATCAGCCAGGCTTGCTTGAATCCAGTGGCAAAGTGAGCAAGGGACCCACGTCTGGGCATACCCCCGCCAACTTAGGGCGAACAAAGCGATACAAAGAGGATGATGGACGGAGCGCTTGAGCCAATCAAACACTCACCCCCAGTCAACTGATCTGGGTTTAATCCATCATCATTCTTTAGCTCACTCCACCACCCCAGTTCAGACATGGCCATATGCAAATCAGTCTGACCCTGTGCCTCATGGGAACAGTCCAGCCCGAACTGCCAAGCCATGTCTTCCCTGGACCGGAAACAAGCATCCTAGGACCGGTTTCTGGCATTCCAGCCGTCATCAGCCAGGCTTGCTTGAATCCAGTGGCAAAGTGAGCAAGGGACCCACGTCTGGGCATACCCCGCCAACTTAGGGCGAACAAAGCGATACAAAAGAGGATGATGGACGGAGCAGCTTGAGCCAATCAAACACTCACCCCAGTCAACTGATCTGGGTTTAATCCATCATCATTCTTTAGCTCACTCCACCACCCCAGTTCAGACATGGCCATATGCAAATCAGTCTGACCCTGTGCCTCATGGGAACAGTCCAGCCCGAACTGCCAAGCCATGTCTTCCCTGGACCGGAAACAAGCATCCTAGGACCGGTTTCTGGCATTCCAGCCGTCATCAGCCAGGCTTGCTTGAATCCAGTGGCAAAGTGAGCAAGGGACCCACGTCTGGGCATACCCCCGCCAACTTAGGGCGAACAAAGCGATACAAAAGACACCTTTGGTATCATGATGTATTAAACAAGCATGAAAAATGGCTACTATAAATATGCACTTTTGTAATTTTGAAATAAAACCGTGAGTGTATGGCATCCTCATACTTATGCAATTTAAAGAGCAACTCTGCCTCCTTTTTAGGTCGAGCCTAGCGCAGCGCGCATGCGCTGCACTAGGAGAGGGCCTCTTGGAATCACTCCAGACTTTCTGAAAGCTCGTGCGTGTGGTTGTCACATTCTATTGGCCTTTGCGTGTGGCTTTCAAAAATGAAAGCACACAATTGGCCAAAGGCATGTCCCACCTTTTCTAAAAATGTTTACTCCCACGGCCTCCACCTTGCGGGAGCGAGCAGCGGCGCGCAATGTGCCATCTGTTGTGGATCATTTTTCTAATTAGCGCGGTCGCTTTCACTTTCACGGCCGCGTGGCCGCGCTTGCTGCATTTGTCACCCGCGATATTCCCGGATTGCAATTAAACACCTTCAGAAATGAAATCTCTTCATTGCTCTAGTAATTGAGTAGGTGGCATGTTGTCACGTCACAAATTCAAATCCAGTTCCGGACAAACAAGAGCAGAGTAGCTGTCACAATATTTGTCTTTATGCGAGTGAACTTCTTGTATCCTCTCGTAAAGACAGTGCTACCTACGGGGTATATTTTTCCGCGGTATTTCACATCAACGCCCCTATTCTCGAGCATCCTGTGAGCTGTGCAAGGCTGATGGCCTCTGATCCATTTCATTCTGTGCTTGCCTTCCCCAGAGGTCGGCCTGACATCAAGTCACTGGGAGGGCTGACGTTTGTCCCAACAGAGAAGAACTACTCTCAGCTATGCAGCTAAACAGGACCTCTTTCAGCATTTGTATGTGAATTGTAATCATGGAGCGTCAGTCAAGACTCTATTGTTGAGACAAGTGCAAAGTCTTCAGAAATTGCGATGACGTCAGCTGTGAATTACGAACACCCGCTGCAGCGCCTTGATCTCTAGCACAGATGCTAGCTCTGTGAACTTGGACTTCTTTTGCGAATTCTCAGTTTGACACGTCCGAAGTCTTCGTATGGCTCTTGGCCTCCCACGTAGTCCAGATACAGTTGAATTCAGTCACAGCCTCCGCCTGCCCATTATTTTAGAAGAGTGTGCTAGCTTCCGGTCAACGCGGGAATCCCCTTGAGGCTGTTTCACAGGCACAGCCACGAAACTGGTTTGCCATTCCGATCTGGAAACGAGAGCGTCACAGCTCAGCCAGAGTAGGCATTCAGGTGTTGCTGTGCATTCATTCCTTACGACTGACGTGTCTATGCCATGCGCTGAAATATAAAACCGATTCCTGGACTGCTCCCAAATGGCACCCACTAAATTGGCATTTAATAAACACTTGTAGAATATTTTCTAGACGCACTCATTTTTATGTGTTCAGTGTTAAATCGTTTGCTGAGCTTTTCAGAAAACTTTGCAAAGATTTTCACTTTGTCACACCTGCATGAACGATTTTCTTTGGCACCATTTATCGCGTGGATTCATACTTCATAGTAACAAAATGCTGCTCCCTAGGAGATACTTTGCAGAAAACGTTAGCGCTCTTCTGCACTGTGATATTGTGAGTGGAAATCCTCTGCAAAATGTAAACTTAAAAGCTCTGAACACAATTTCCAGCTTGGCCTTATTTGATAAATGTGAAAATCTTCACCATGAGGTGAAAAATACATTGCCATTCGTCGAAAAATGTGACATGGGGAAAATGCAACGGTAAATCAGAAAACCATGCAAGCTTTGTGAAGGGTGAAAGTCGGGAACTTTACAAAACATGGTCAGCGTGTTTTAAAATAAATACATATATAACGTGGAACGCCCCTAACCGTGGTATCTGCAACAGAAGGATGAAGCCTTAAGGCAACCTTGTTGGAATTCAGACAAGTGAACGACTTTTTCCACACCTATTCCTGCAAATTGCTGTTAAACACGACCACTTGGTAAATTATTATGCTGCTTTTTCCACGTATAAATAAATTTCCTGCACATGGCATCATATCCAACATCTGTTGCACAATTCAGATATTGACAAAGGATTTTCATTATATCTTAAAAGGGTCAAATATTAAATCTGTGTCCACTGAGTGTAATACTTTGGCTGCCAGGGGGCCCCCCTCAGCACAGTACTCCGGACAGGGGGCTTCTGATTGAGTCCGGAGGGGGCCCCTCCTCGTACCTTGCAGGGGGGCCCCCTCAAGTTTTGTTACGCCACTGCGCAGACGTTTTTATTCAGGCATTTACATAGGTGACCATTTCATTCATGTATGAGCATCCCCTGTTGATGGGAACGACTTGTCTGTAGTAGGAAACCAAAGCTTAAAACTTAAATATAATTCTGCAGGAAGGAAAGAAGTACATTCACAGTTTTTTGTGCACTATATTCAGTTGCTATACCCAAAATAAAAAAGGTGATGTGAAGGGAACGCTCATAGAAAACATGGTGCATCTCTGTTTAAGTTCGGATTTCTTAATTGATAAAATGCGTCCTAGAGCAACACATAATATGAAGATAGTAAACTGTTCTCTGGTGCTTTTTAAACCTGGGCAAGAAGGCACTTTTAGCTGTCTCACCATCCTCATGTAAATATTAAAAAATAAAAAATAAAACTAGATATATATCATACTGGGAGTCAGTCCTTTTCATTCATTGGTCTGTTCATCTGTCCTTCTCATTTTGCTTTTTCCCAGCAAAACATGGGGCTTATTCACCTAAAAGTCTTCCCCAGTACCACGGCTGGTGACCCAGTACTTGTGTGTGTAAACCACCAGCTTGCCTATGCCAGACCTGTTGGCCTTGCCAGTGCTTGTACGTAAATGAAAGATTGTCAGGCGCTCTGTTATGAACACAGGGATCTGAGGGGCACACTTTAGGAAAACAGTACCCCTGCTTTTTGTTAAAAGTCAACCGTTCCGGACCGTTCATTTCTACAGCTGAAGTGCTTCGACTGAAGTATAAGGCAGGGTGTCTCGAGGGGCAGACAGCTAAAGTGGCCTTCTTGCCTGGGTATTGCTGACTGAAAGAAATGTAAATGTGACAACTGGTCAATCTGCATATGTGAGAGGAGCTGGGAACCTGGCATTGGCTTTAATTGATGGAATAACTTGAAGCTGCCTGGTGACACACATGTATTCTTTTGAGAGGTATTGTAAGGGACCTAGCTACCAGCTAAGCTGTGAAATGTGCTTTTAAAAGAGTGTTAAATAAATAAATAAACCATTGCACTACATACAGCCTGCAAAATACCTATATTTTGGAAGCATTTTTGTAATTGTAATTTTTATCTTAAATTTTTTTTCACATTTTGTATCTATACAGTGTGTAATGCAAATTTAAAATAATGGCCTACATGTTTACAGTGCTTTCTGTCACAGACTGGGGCTTTGTAGCACTAAATATACACAAGTCACTATTCTCCACTGCACCAACCAGGATTTGGTGCGGTGCCTTAACTAATAGAGGTTTCATAATGTACAATAGTGCATTTCCCACTGATTCACTATGAATTTTCATTTAAGCTGTGTGTTATTTGATATGTAGTTACCGGAAGGTGAAAGACAGATGGGAGGAGGGAAGTTAGGCTGTATGTATTGCTGTATTATAGTCTAAATGCTTATAAGGTCCCAAAGGCGAGACCTATTGGCTATGCCAATGCTTGTTGTGAAGAACTAACTGTACCGGGATGGTTAATTCCGAGAGCTGAAATGTTTCAGCTGCAGTGGGAGGCATGGAGTCTCCTGTGCTGTGAAACCGAAAGCGAACTGCTTGTGGTTTTCTTTCAAATTACAGAAGTATGGGCATGTCGTGCCCCATCGATTGGGACAGTGGGAAACAAACTAAGGTGAGATTTTAGGGTGGAGTGCACGCCCCCCCCCCTGAGATGGTGTCGCGCCCCCCAGGCAATAGGGTGACTCTGCAAAAGGGTGACCTTATAGTGTCTCCACTAGGACGACAAACCTGCCCTGGTAACCCTTTACTGACGAGTACTGCAACGCCTTGTGCATAGTTAGAATAAGTTGATACATGCTTCTCCGCAATCCATCCCACACGTAGACCGGAATGACTCGCATCAGTCAGATGTAGTACCTGTAGCAGTCATATGTCAATGTGATGTCTGTGCAGGTACACAAGCACCAACTGCGTCTAGCCCCGATTATTAAGCCCCGTACATTCTAGGTCAAAAGTTTAACAGTGGCCATCGAATATCAGTGGTAGTGTGTGCTCCATGTCATGCGAGTGTCAGCTGGGAAGTAGACGTATGAAACAAAGCCCAACTGACTGTGTGACAGGAAAGGGAAGAAACCACTTTAGTAGAACAAATATTAAACAGTCCCCTCAACATACACCCCATCCCACTTTAACTCTACCATCGAGTTGAATTCCTAACTCCCACCCCCAATCAACACAACTTACCAACTGTGATACAAAATACAGGGAATCATCCCTGGAGGGCGCCATGAGGACCAGGCAGCTGGGTGGCCAGGGAAAGGAAAGAGGGGAGATAACAAATGTACTCGGTCGCCATTCCTGCTTCCTGGGAGGCCGATAAGTACCCGCCCTGTCCCCTCAGGTGGACAGGCTCTCGTCAGCAAATACTATAGCATATAAGGACCATATGACCATAAGGATGGGGCCAGGGGCTAGTCATCTCCAAACCCCACGACATCAAGTGGCAGCATAGCTTACAGTTGACAGTCATTGTCACTGAGGTATCTGCTATTCGACCCTACGGAAGAGGGCATACACTTTGTTGAGGTAGAAGCCAGACCCTGAGAAAACTTTGTCGCAGTCTCGGGCCGTGAAGTAATGGATTTTCCCATTGAAATGTAAGCAGAGCTTGACTGGGTAAATCCGAGAATAAAGAATGTCTGCTTTCTGTATAATGCGTTTGGCAGGCAAGAATTTCCAGCATTCAGACTGCATTGTGAAAGTAAAACCTGGATACAGGGAGATGGAATTCCCATGATATTGGACAGCCTGGTGTTCTCTAGCAACACGTAAAATGGTGTCTCTGTCCCTGTAATTCAAAAGCTGGGTCACTGTTGGCCTGGCCAAGGCCCCAGGAGGAGTGCGCGGGCCCAAGGAGTGATGTGCATGCTCAACTATGAACACAGGAGAGAGGTCGTCACCAAACAGGCCCCTCAACATGGTTTCGACATAGGTTTCCATCCCGTCCATGGCTGTCGATTCAGTGATACCAAGGATGCAAAAGTTATTTTGACGTGAGCGTGCCTCAAGATCGTAATTTTTGTTTTGTATAGTTTCCAGACCTTTTCCATGCAAACAAGCTGCTTCCCAGATGCCATATGCATTTCTTCTATGTATGGTGTTTGGCGCTCCAAGTGATCTATACACTCCTCATGTTTGTCTACCTTTCCTTGAGGTGGTTGAATCTATTATTGACATCAATTTTCACGTCCATGGTATTCAGGCTAAGATCCATAAACATGGTTTTGATGTCATAAGCCGCTGTGTGCTCCTAGAGTGCACCCCCGTGCCGGCCCCCGGTTCCAGGTCTGCAGTGCGTGTAAGGCGCTGCATTTCAAAAGTTAGCTTAGCTTGTGTTTTGTCGCTTTTGTCCATATTGTGAAGTTAAAGAGCTCTGTAAGTTACTAGCAGCGTGCAGGCGTGTGGTCAAGCAGCAAATGCAGGACTATTGACGTCCTCAGCAGTTGGGGTCCCACCACACCCCATCGATTTATCACCGGGGGGGCATTGGAGGGATGCGGCAATTCTCCCATGCACGTCGTCTCCTCCCTAATTCAGTCAGGCACGCCCTCAATTATGCTGCACTGCCTTAGAGTTTCAGGGAGCTGGGACGTTTGCGACGTGGTATATTAATGGTGCCGCGCCTCTTTCCTGCATGTGTGACTGCATTCTGAGGGATATTGACAGGCTCGCAGTGTGTACAGTGTGCTTAATTGTGCCGTTTAAAAGCGGTTTGATGAAACGTTAAACATCGTCATGCAGTGTCATGAATTGTATACTCAGCCTCAAAAGCCAAATGAGTCTGTGGATGATTCTGAGACCAGTATAAGGAAATTGGTGACAAAGTGCAGGTTTGTGCTAATAACAGAGGAATTGATCAGCGATCATCTCATAATTGAGCATAATAACAAAAAGATGCAAGAGCAACTTTGGGCAGCCAGTGATCCAAATTTAAAGGAGGCCATCAAGATAGCCAAAGTGGTTGAAGAGTCCCGACAAGTGCATAAAGGAAATGCAAAGGATGGACAACAAATGTACTTTAGAGGTAGCATAAGTGACACAGAGTTGGTGGCATTAATAAAAAAGAAGCTGCATGTTTCTAGCGCAGCACAAAACAAAGGAGGAACCACAAAGGCTATCAATGTGCCGAATGCCACAGGCAAGAACATGACATGGCAGTGTTACAGGTGTGGCAGCAGAGCTCACCTGGGAGTCTCAAAATATTGTTACGCCATAGGCAAAGAGTGTTGTGTCTGTGATAAGAAGGGTAATTTTGCACCTGTGTGCAAGGCAACCAACATAAGGGTAGCTTCAATTGGAGAAGTGGAGGATACAGTGGAGCACAGGTTTCTTATGGTCAACTCTAAAGGGAGTGTATAGAATTCTAATGAGGATGAGAAAAGAACACTTCCCAAAGCTGACTTCAAAGTAGATGGAAGGAATGCCACTTCGATGGTTGATTCTGGCTCGCTCTATACCATCATTCCAAAATGTTTGTTCGACAACACATGGCCTGGGAGAGCTTTAAGTTCTACTGATGTAATTTTGAAGGGGAATCAAGGTGCCCGTATTGGGGTGATGGGTTATGTAACTGTGAGGTTTGAGTTCATGGACCGCCACACTCAAGGGAAAGTGTATGTAGCCAGTGAAGGTCCACCGATTTTAGACTGGTCGCACCAATATGACTTGATTGTCATAGTAAATACTCATGCTGTGGATCAAGTGATGGTTGTTGAGGATTCACACTTGTCTGTTTTGTTGGATCAATGTAAGCCAGTGTTCCAGAACAAATTGGGCCAGGCAAAGGGTTATCAACACAAAATAGTCTTGAAGAAGGATGCCATCCCAGTCAGGCATGTGGCATTGTGGGGGAGGTCAGAGGGATTGTTGAGAAAATGATTCAAGATGGGTTTATTGAACCGGTTGAGGCCACACAGTGGTTATCTCCATTGGTGATAACGAAGAAGGCTCATGGGTCACTGAGATTTTTTGTGGACTTACGCAGCCTAAACCAAAACATAGTTATGGACCATTTTCCCCTACCTAACATTACAGAGTTGATATTTTTGTTGGCAGGGAAAAGTATTTCACCAAACTCTATCTCAAGAGTGCTTACCATCAGGTCATGTTACACCCTGATTCTAAGCATTTAACAGCCTTCATCACTACAGAGGGGGTGTTCCAATTTAAAAGATTGTTGTTTGGCTGGTCCTCCGCGACAAGTATTTTTCAGAGGCTTATTTCTAATGTGTTGTCCGGCGTCAGCAATGTAATCTTTCAGGATGATATTTTGGTCTTTGGAGACAGCATTGCTACTCACAATGGCACTTTGAGGGAGGTTTTTGTCTAGATTGTTGGATGCAGGTCTAACGTTGCAGGAGGAGAAATGCAAATTTTTTGTACAAGAGGTTGAATATCTGAGGTACTTCATTTCTGGGGATGGCGTGAGACCTAAAGTGTACCTAGTCAGTACCATTGTGAATTCCGAGATTCCTAATGATAAAGACAAATTGCGTTCCTTCATGGGACTCATGGATTACCACTCGAAGTTTGTGAGGGATTTTGCCATCTCAATCAGAGCCGTTCAGAGAGTTATTGAGTAAGGGGAGGAAATTTGAGAGGGGAGAAACCCAAAAGGCGGCCTTTGAATTAAGCAGGCATGATATTTTCAGTGCTGACATTCTGGTCCAGTTTCAATGCAACCTGAAGTCTTTTCTCACCGTGGACACAAGTGCTGGGGGCATTGGGGTTGTTCTTTCCCAGTTGCAGGGGAAGTTGGAGAGAACTGTGGTCTTTGCATCTCGTTCATTGTCAGAAGCCGAAAGGAATTACTTGGTCATTGAGTGAGGCATTGGCTGCAGCATGGGTGACCAATTAGTTTTGCACCTTTGTTTGGGGAATGAGGATAACACTCAGTATAGATCACAAGCCGTTACTTAAGGTGTTAGGTCCCAATGGGACAAAGAATTGTTCAGGGCGTTTGGCTAGTCTAGCAGTTAAGATGCAGGATTGTGATTGCATTGTTGAATTTCTGCCCGGGTGGAAGAAAAAAGTGGCAGATTGCTTGTCAAGATTGCCCTACAAAGCTGCCAGTGAGTGTGACTTTGAAATGGAGGAGGTTGTAGCAGATGTGGAAGATGTGTTGGAGGATGTACATGGTAGTGTGTCGATCGACGAGTGGGTGAAAGCGATGAGTGAGGAAGAGGTACTTAAGGCAGTGAAGAGAATGATCAGAGGAGGGCTGCGGAGAGAAAGCACTTATTCCGATGCCATTAAGCCATATCATAAGGTGCTTGAGGAGTTGTCCTTGAGTGGGAACAGGCTCATTGTGAGGGGGGAAAGGTTCGTACCTCCGGGTGCAGTGAGGAACAAGCTTTTGCACTTAGCGCATGAGGGTCACATGTTATGTTATGTTATGTTAACTAGATTTATATAGCGCGCAGCTGCCCCAGCAAAGAGGCGTCCCGGCGCTGCCAGCCACAGAGAGTAGCAGGGTAAAGGAGAAACTGGTAAGTAACAGGAAAAAGAGCAGGCGGCCAAAGCTGGCGGAAAGAGGAAGGTTTAATTGCTTTCCTGAAAGCCAACAAGTGATTTAAGCAGCGAATCTGAGGGGCAGAGAATTCCATAGCTTAGCGGCCATGTAGTGGAAAGATCGACCACCGGCCCGGACACGCTTCACCCGGGGGACAGTGACTAAATACTGCCCTGAGGATCGCAGCTCGCGCGTGGATACTTAGGGGTTAACATATTGGCAAGGAGGCTGGGTGAAGCTAGTTTCAAGATCTTAAAGGATAGGCAAAGTGCCTTAAATTGGATCCGTTTGGCCACCGGAAGCCAGTGAAGCCGCCGAACGGCGTCAGTGGCGGAACAATGACGTGGGAGCCCTAAGAGGGCTCTGGCAGCCGCATTCGGCACACGCTGTAGTCGCATTACCTCAGCCTGATTGGCTCCTAAGAGGAGCGAGTTAGCGTAGTCCAGTCTGGATAGAATAGCAGACTGGACAATCAGCTGGCGTGTAGGCGGGTTGAAAAACCTCAGCAACGGCTTGAGACCCCGCAGGAGACCAAAACAAGTGCCCGCGACTTTTTTGTATGTTCTTGGAAGCTGAGGGTGGAATCCATCCAAACCCCTAAGTTCTTGACCGCCATCTTAGGGGTGGGGGTGTCTCCAAGCACACTTGGCCACCACTGCTCATTCCAGAGGTTCCTGTCCTTCCCTACCAACAATACCTCCAGTTTTAGTGGCGTTCAACTGAAGGCAGTTAGAGGTCATCCACTCTGCCACGGCGGCCAGGCCGCTCCTAAACCTGAGGGCGTCCAGAGGGGAACCATCGGATAGGGCCACCACTAGCTGCGTATCGTCAGCATATGAAACCATAGTGAGGCCCATCTTCCTGGCCACCGTAGCAAGAGGCTGGACATATAAGTTGAACAATGCGGGGCTCAGAGCAGAGCCCTGGGGTACCCCTTGCCCAATGGAATGGGACTGGGAGAGGAGCAGGGGGCTGACACGCGGAAGGATCTTTCACTCAGGAATGACTTAAACCATTCGAGTGCGAGGCCCACCACCCCGGCAGCCTCCAGACGTTGTAGCAGAGTCGCGTGTGAAATCGTGTCAAATGCGGCACTGAGATCAAGTAAAATCAGTGCCGCTGTATGACCGGAGTCCAGGATGGTCCGAAGGTGTTCAGTCATTGCCAGATGAGCTGTCTCTGTGCTGTGACCGGCACGGAAACCATTTTGCGAAGGGTCCAGAATGTTATTGGTATTAAGAAATTTAGTAAGGATGTTATTGACATGGGCCTCAGCAATCTTAGCTACCCACGGCAGGAGGGAGATTGGCCGGAAATTTTCCAGCTTTGCTGGGTCCAACGAGGTTTTTAAGAATGGGAGAAACCCTAGCCTGTTTCCAGAGCACAGGGACCACAGCAGTGGTAAATGAAGTGTTAATGATCTGGCACAGAGGTGTCAAAAAGAGAGGCAGTGAGTCCCTAAACTGGGCAGGTCTTAGAGGGTCGGCCGGAGAGCCAGATTTAACTTTCTTACTCAGAAGAGTAAGCTCTTCCTGGGAGATACTGGGGATAGCTGTCAAAGAGTGCAAGGGGAGGGTCCGCAAGAGTGGCCGTAGAAGACGGCTTTTGTGGAAAGGACCGATAGATGGTGTCCACCTTGTTTACAAAAAACAGGGCCAGGTCTTCACATTGTTGCTCAGAAATGATCGCAGAGGCCTGGGATTTGTTTCTTACTCTCAGATCTTTCAAAATTTTAAAAATACATTTAGCCGGGTTAGGACTTAATTGTATTTCGTTAGCATAGTAGGCAGCCCGGGCGGTGCAGACATTTCTATGGTAGTTTTTAATCGCAGCCAAATAGGTTTTTTTGTTATAGGGTCATAGTCTTTCCTCCACAAGCGCTCTAGTTTCTTACATGCTTTCCGCATGAAGCGGCCAGTGTGTCATTGTACCATGGGCTAGGGTCCGCAGAGCTGCCTTTCATCCATTTAGCTGGGATGAGGAGTCCAGGGTTTGGACAATCCAGTTACAGAAATCACTGTAAGCCCCATCGGCATCGTTCTGTGGTGCTGGAAAATTCGCAGTGAGAAGCGCATGAAAATCCTCCAGCCTCAGTTTACGCCAAGGCGCCTGAAGACAGGGGGATGTGTGTCCCTAACAAGGGGTTCGGGTGCCGGAAAAGACATGGTTATCAAAGAATGGTCGGACCAACCTACAGGTTTAGGGGTCTCTACCGTGGCAGATGGAATATTAGAAAAAATAGGGTCCAGCAAGTGACCCGCTGAGTGAAGTGGGGCCAGGGACCAATTGGTAGAGTTGGCAGGCTGCCAGGTCCGCCAGCACGCCCGATAACTGCGGCGTCTTGCGTCTGGTCGAAATGCAGATTGAGGTCCCCTAAGATGGTAAAATTGGCTGTACCCATTGCAAGTGCATAGGTAGATTCTAGGAGGGCAGATTTGAAATGCGTAGCAAGCCCCGGAGGGCGATATACTAGTAGCCCAGAGATGGTCAGATGGGCACTGAGAGTAATACTGAATCGTGCACATTCGCAGCCCTCCATTGCTTCTTTGACAAAGCTGCAAGAGTAACACGATTTGAAAATGACCGCAATCCCACCCCCTCGAGACTCACGATTGACAGTAAGGATGGTGTAGCCAGGAGGCAGTGCTAGGTTGGGTTCGGCTACCATGTCTACATTGAGCCAGGTCTCCGTAATAAAAAACACATCCGGAGCTTCCTCAATGACCAAATCATGGATTTCAAGGTAGTGTTTGGCCAAAGACCGCACATTCAGCTGGAGAATTCTCACTGGCGGTCTAGTCTGAGGAGGAGGAGATGAAGGATGCAGCGGCATAAAGGAGACATACCTGCAACCGTGACAACAAAAAGGCCCTTCCAAGGGGCCCAACCGAGGCCCGCTGCAAACTTTACCCAGAGAGTTAGCAGCCAATAGCTCCGCCCTGGAATAAGTATGTCGTCCCAAAGTGCTCTGGCCAGCATTCCTGGCGAGAGACGGCGAACAGGCGCGGACGGGCGCAGACGGGCTTGCCTTAGGCGCGCCGTCGGCGCGGTCGCCTGCACATCCGCTCTAAATAGGTACCGGGCGGGGAAACTCCTCCTCAGCCTTTCCCCCGGAAGTGAATTGCTTGGCCGCGCCCTCCACACAAACGGCACACAGCCGGGGTGGACCGGGGCAGGGCCAGAAAAATCAGCGTGCTGCTACCAGCTGATCAGGTACCGTAACACAAGTTTTTGGCACAGTGCAAATGAGCAAATAATAAAAGTTAAAATTTTAAAACCAAGTTTAAGCGATTAAAACAGCAGCGCGCTACTCAGTTTCCTTACTCTGAGTGTCTCTGCGCGGTCGCCTGCACATCCGCTCTAAATAGGTACCGGGCGGAAACTCCTCCTCAGCCTTTCCCCCGGAAGTGAATTGCTTGGCCGCGCCCTCCACACAAACGGCACACAGCCGGGGTGGACCGAGGCAGGGCCAGAAAAATCAGCATGCTGCTACCAGCTGATCAGGTACCGTAACACAAGTTTTTGGCACAGTGCAAATGAGCAAATAATAAAAGTTACAATTTTAAAACCAAGTTTAAGCGATTAAACCAGCAGCGCGCTACTCAGTTTCCTTACTCTGAGTGTCTCAGACATGGGACGGACATTTACCTGTAAGAGATTGTAGGACAGTTTTTGGTGTCCCATGATGGATAGTAATGTCAAACAGTGGGTTGAGAGGTGCAAGGAATGCAAAAACTCAGAGAAAAGATTAAAGGTAGAATGGGAGTCATTGGAGACCAGCAGCATATGTCGGAAGTAGTGTCTGTGTGGGAAAAGATTAGCCTGGATTTTATAGGGCCTTTTGATTTCTTCCCTGACCAAGAGAGGTTTGCCACAGTCCTAGTGGATGCCAAGTCAAGGTGGTTTGAAGTGGTGTTCATGAGGAGTGTGAGCACAAAGTCCACCATTGCTGTTTTAGAGGAAATATTCAGAAGAGAAAGGTATTCCTTCCAAACTGGTCACAGACAATGGCACACAGCTCACTTCCAATGAGATGAGGACATTTTTGGAAAGGGTTGGCAATGAATCATCTCTGCACCTCATTATATAACCCTCAAGGGAATGGTCAAGTAGAAAGGGCAAACTGGTTGGTAAAAGGGACTATGGCGTGTGGGCCTTATTATGAGTTTGGCGTTCTCAGCACTGGCTGCCACGCTAGTGCCCCGCTCCAAGACCGCCAAACCCATAATCAGATCGCCTTCTGGATTCCGACTGGAATCCAGGTCGGGCTTTCCTGTGGCAGCTAGCTTAAGGCAGTGCCATGCTAAGGCTCATATGTGAGCCTTAGCAAGGCACAACAATGGGAACGCCATTGCACGTTTCTGCAGGGCATGGACTGTTAAGTCCATGCCCTACAGGAACTGGGGGTGCATGCGTACAGGGGGGCACACCTTCTGCCCCCCTGCTTGCATCCTTTTGGCGCAGAGGTAACACTAGTTTCCTCACCGCCTCACATTTTATGGCGGTTGCACTGCCATGAAAACTGTGGCGTGAGGAAACTATTAATATGCTTGGTGGTTCCGCGGGGGCGTGGCCAAGATGGTGGCCGAGACGTACACGCGATAGAGAGCTCTGCGCAAGGCCCCCCGAGAACCCTGTTTTCATCGCTCTCCCTGGTCCTCGAGCATGCAAGGCGCCCCTGTAGCTGTGCAGCCCCCGGTGCCGGGTACCGCTGCACCTCCGGAATGCCGGCTTGGCCTTTTGGGACCTTGGGCCGGGAGGCCTACATTGATCCTGCGACCTCGCCTGCTCTGAGCAGTCCAGCTGCAACTGGGGCTACGTCCGGAGGCGCGCCCTGGGCTGCCACGCCAGAGCCAATGATTGACCCGGCATGGGTCGCCCAGATCGGCCGCCCCACCATGTGCCTCCTGGACCGGGCAGGGGGCACCCCCGACACCGCTTGCCCCCTGCCGTGCTGGGGCCTGTGCTGCACTAGACTGTGCTAGTCCCGTGGAGACGCCACAAGATGCGAGCCGCAGCCTAATGCCATAGGCCCGGAACCATTAAACGCATCGCCCTGGCATCCACCACAGGGACCTGATTGCCCTCCCTTGCCCTTCTTTGCCCCCGGCACCACCCAGTGATGCGGTAGTGGGACGTGAGCGCACCGTATGGTGCCCTGGGGCCAGCGCTGCCTCCACGTACAGGGATCTGGAAACACTTCGGGCATAGGACCCAAGCCGGCACAGACTCTGACTGCGGCTATTCCTGGAATAAACTGAGTGCAGATTGTGGTCGGACCGGGGCATGGATAAGTGACACACTTTCACGGCACACTACACAGGAACCGGGAGAGGCCTGCTACCAGAGCTATCACACCCGCAGCTGCTGCAGCATGCCCCGCCAACTCACGGAGGGCACCTTCACTCGTTAGGGCATGTCCCAAGTGGTTAACTTGTCCTACTTTTCCTACTCATTGCTCCTCCTACCCCCAAGCTCGACGGACCACTCTACAGCACCTTCCAACAGCAGTTAATCGAATGGGCGCCCAGGAGCTGGGACAGTGAATGCTGGGACCCCAATAAAAACTGCAGGACGCCTCGATCCGCCACACTGCTTTATGCCCCTCATAGGGCACTCTGATTTAGCACCAGTCCTCGTAGCATAATCTCCAACAGCTGCTACTTCGACCCTGCAGTACCCGATCACACCACTTCTTTCAGGATGTTGAAGACCAAACCAGACAGGGCTCAGGTGCTGGCAGGTGGCACGCAAGGGACTGAAGAACACCAGGCGGTCGGTGCTACAGTGGACTAGACGCTGGCGGCCACACTATCTGACCACTCCTGCCGATTTGATGAGCTCCTCTAGGCTCTCCTAGACATCAAATCCACCCTAGGGTCGAAGCTGGGATACTGGGCGACTGGACTATGCCCAGCTGCTGTGCTGTGCTGTGATGGTTGCTGGGCTCAGAGACCAGGAAACATCTTAATGTCCACGGCTCGTCCTTGTTGGTCTTTTTACTTGCATAAGAAACGCCCCTTCCCTCCTTACAACCCTGAATTACCTCTTTGGGTGATGCCTGGTTGTGTTGCTATGAGTCCTTGACCGGAAGCTGCAGACTAGACTAGGGCGGGTGTCACCTCAATCAATCAATCCGGGGTTTTTAAAGCACACTACTCACCCGTGAGGATCTTAAGGCGCTGGGGGGGGGGAGGGGAGGGGAGGGTGCAGCTCTGGCTCAGCCGAAAATTCAGGTCTTGAGGCTCTTCCTGAAGGTGTGCAGGGTAAGGGAGCGTTTGCTGTTGACTGGGAGCTCGTTCCAGGCCTTGGCTGCGACGTAGGAGAAGGCTCTTTCACCTGCTCTGGTTCTGCGGCTGCGCGGGGTCTCTGCTAGGGCGAGGTCGGCGGAGCGTAGGTTTCTTTTGGGTACGTGGAATGAGACTCTTTTGTTGAGGTATTTGACCCCGATGTTGTGGAGGGATTTGTATGCATGAGTGAGTAGCTCGAAAGTCACTCTCTTCTCGACGGGGAGCCAGTGGAGGTCTCGCAGGTGCTGGGTCATGTGCTCATGTTGTGGGGTTCCGAGGACGATGGTGGCTGCGGTTTCTGGATGGTCTGGAGTTTGTGTAGCAGGGATTTGTTGATACCGGCGTAGAGGGCGTTCCCGTAGTCCAATCTGCTGGTAATGAGTGCGAGGGTGACGGTCTTTCTGACTTCGGGGGGATCCACTTGAAGGTCTTGCGGAGGATGCGGAGGGAGTTGAAGCAGGTGGAGGCAACGGCATTGATCTGGCGAGTCATGGTGAGGGAGGAGTCTAGGATGATGCTGAGGTTCCGTGCGTGGTCCGTCGGGGTGGGTGGGTTTCCGAGGGCAGAGGGCCATCAGGTGTTGTCCCAGGCAGAGGGGGATGGTCCGAGGACGAGCACCTCTGTCTTCTCAGAGTTGAGCTTTAGGCAACTGTTGCTCATCCA
This sequence comes from Calotriton arnoldi, assembly GCA_963921515.1. NCBI lineage: Eukaryota > Metazoa > Chordata > Amphibia > Caudata > Salamandridae > Calotriton > Calotriton arnoldi. Next base: position 18,660 of record CAWUFW010020702.1, on the reverse strand, counting down.
GGCTGCAACGTCTTTCATTCCTTCCTGGAAGCTGAGTCTGGTGTCTTGGGGGTTCTTCGTGAGGGAGAGGATGAGCTGGGTGTCGTCCGCGTAGGATACTATACTGAGCCCATGCTGTCTGACGATGGCGGCGAGGGGGGCCATGTAGATGTTGAAGAGCGTGGGGCTGAGTGAAGATCCTTGGGGTACTCCGCAGGTGATCTCTGTGGGTTCGGAGAGGAAGGGAGGGAGCCTGATCATTTGGGTTCTACCGGTGAGGAAGGAGCGAAGCAAGTCGAGGGCGGTTCCCTGTATGCCGGTGTCGTGGAGTCTGGCTGCAAGAGTGTGGTGGGAGACGGTGTCGAAGGCTGCGGAGAGGTCTAGCAGGATGGGGGCTGCGGTGTGGCTATGGACAAGTAGCACGCTGATGTCGTCTGTGGCGGTGAGGAGGGCGGTTTCGGTGCTGTAATTACTGCGGAACCCGGACTGGGAGGAGTCGAGGATGGCGTTCTCTTCGATGAAGGTGGTCAGCTAGGCGTTGACTAATTTTTCGGCGACTTTGGCTGCAAAGGGGAGGAGAGAGATGGGTCGGTAGTTTTTCAGGTCCGTCGGGTAAGCCAAGGGTTTCTTGAGGAGGGGCTTTACCACTGCCCGCTTCCAATCGTCGGGGAACGTGCCGGATTCAAAGGAGGCGTTGATGGTGCGGCGTAGTTCGGGTGCTATGTTGGCAGCAGCTCTGTGGAAGATGTGCGGTGGGCAAGGGTCCGTGGGGGCTCCTGAGTGTGTGCTCTTCATGGTCGTGGTGGTATCTTCGGCGGTGACCAGGTGGAGATGGTGGGCTGGCTGTCATTGCAGGGGGGGGAGGGTGGTTTCTGGAGTCTGTTCGCTGAAGTTGTCGTAGAGGGCCTTGATTTTCAGGTGGAAATAGGAGCCGAGCTTGTTGCAGAGGTCCTGGGACGGCGTGACGTCCATGGATTAGCTCGGGGGTTTGGTGAACTGCTGGATGACGTTGAAGAGTTCTTTTGAGTTGCTGGTGTTGGTGACGATTTTGTTTTGGATGAAGGTTCTCTTGGGGGCTCTGATGAGTTGATGGTATACTGTCATAGCGCTCTTGTAGCTGTTCTGGTCCTCAGTGGTTTTGCTGTTTCTCCAGCGTTTTTCGAGACGTCTGCAGCAGCGTCTGGCTTCTTGGAGGTCGGTGGTGAACCGGGCAGCCTTCCGTGTGCATTGTCTGTCGTGTGGCGGAGAGGTGGAGATCCAGCGGTGTAGTTCCTTTGCTGCGGAGTTGGCGTCGGTCGTGGCGGAGGGGGGGTCGTGAATGAGGGTGGAGTTGAGGTGCTCCTCTGTGACCTTGCTCCAGTTCCTTCGTGGCGGGCGCGGGGCAGGCTTGTGTGCGGTGGTGATGTTGATGGAGAAGTGTGCGCAGTGGTGGTCTGTCCAGAGGGACTGCGAGGTGTAGCTGAAGTGGACTTTGGTCCCTCCTGCGAAGATGGGGTCGAGGATGTGTCCAGCTTTGTAGGTGGGGGTGGAACGAGCTGCTTCAATCCGAGGTTGGCGAGGTTGTCCAGCAGGGCTGTGGAGTCTGGGTCGCTGCTGTTGTCGAGGTGGAAGTTCAGGTCTCCGTTGAGTATGTAGTCCGTGGAGGCGATGGCATGGTGTGCAATGAGGTCGGCAATCGTGGTGGCGAAAGAGGCGCGAGGCCTAGGGGGTCTGTAAGCGAGGGTGCCGCGAAATGTGGTTCTGGGGTGTTGGTCTGGATCTGGAAGTGGAGGTGTTCGGAGTTGGAGAGGGAATCGTTCGAGCTGCAGCTGGAGAGTCGGAGGGAGCTCATGTGTGCGATGGCGAGTCCCTTCCTGGGCGGTGGGGGCAGTCCTTCCTCTGGATCTTGTATCCGTCGGAAATGGCGGTGGCGATGTCGGGGGCGGAGGTGGCTTTTGTCCAAGTTTCCGTGAAGAAGGCGACATCTGGCGAGAGGGTGTCGAGGAGGTCCCAGATCTCTACTGCGTGCCTGTGTAGGGAGCGCACGTTGAGGAGGATGCACTTGAGGGTTTCGGTGGTGCGGGCGTCCGGCGTGGGTGAGGCGGTCGTGGGAGTGCTCTGGATGGTGAAGGATTGTCAGCAGTGTCGGCAGGAGAACTGGCCGTGGGTGGTGTTCGGCGTCGACCGCTGGCAGTTGTTGTTCCTTCCTGGGTTGAGTGCCAGGAGGGTAGCTGGGTCGTAGCGATGGATGGTTGGAGATCCAGGGTCCCTGGCGCTGGTCGCAGTCGGGTCGCGGACGGGCGCAGACAAGCTTGCCTTTGGCGCGCCAGCGGCGTGGCTGCGCAGCGGCCGCCATTAAATAGGGAAGGGGAGAGGGAAGCGCAGCTCGGAGGCGGGAGCGGGTGTTGGCAGGGGGAGACTTGTTGTCTGACTCGATTCTATGCACGTTCGAGAACTTGATGGATGATTATGGGATCCCGCTGGGTCCTTTCTTTCGCATGCATCTCTCACACATCAAGTACACAAGATATGGGGACAGGACACATGATGAGCCTGAGACATCCAGACCCTTTCAGACACTAATTGAACACGGCACCACCCAATGTGCCATAACAATACTTTACAATTCAATACAACAGAATAGTGCGGCCCCTCTTACAGCGCTCAGGGCTTATTGGGATGGTGCACTCTCGACAACATTAACTGACAAACAATGGGAGCTATATCTGGGAATCCCAAAAATGATCTCAGTGAATGCTAGGCTCCAGTACACCCAATTTAATTATCTCTACCATACATACCTCCCCCCACAGAATTGCTCGGATGTACCCTAGTTCCCCGGACATTTGCCACCGCTGTTGTGACACTGAGGCCTCCTTCATGCACATGGTATGGTCGTGCCCACAGTTGGCGACAAACTGGGTAACAGTAGCCGATACATTAGCGGAGGCTACAGGCAGGGCGGTCGCGCTGGACGGTCTGCACTTTCTTTTGTGGATTATTTCAGTACGGCAAAACGTAAGACCCTAAATAAATTCCTGGATTTGGCAATTGTGATGGCTAAGCGGAGGATAGCCACGTGCTGGAAATCGCACTTAGCCCCTCTCACTCAGTTTTGGCTCACAGACCTACGCAGAGCCCTCATAGCCGAATTGGAGATCTATCATGGAACCATACTAGGCCGCCCGATCACACCCAATCCCCCTGATTGGAAAACATACCTCACTGCAATTGAGGCTAAACTTACAGATACTCTTATATGACTACCGGATTTGCATTAGGCCATCACAAGAACAGGAATGGGCAGGCACCACAGGTCACTGGGAACCGTCCAATCACCTCCCGCCCCCCCAACGGCACCCCCCACACACACCATAATCATGATTCGTCAGCGCTCCTGCACTCTTACATCACATTGTCACCCTGTACATGCATAGCGTTGGTCCAAAGTAACCCACTTGAAAAATGATAGATACAAGACGAAAACACTGGCCCTCCCCTTCCTTTAGTTGTTTGAAATATTTTTTGACATGCATCGCAGTGACTGCAATTTTTGCTCCGGATTGCTCAAATTATCGAATGTGTGGTGTAATATCGTATTCACGCTTTTATTACTGTTGCCACTATATTATACACTGCACTGATACTATAAGCTTAAAAAAAATACTTTATTTCGGCTACATGCCATAAACGTTTTCCTCAGACACAACTCATGACCAATTAATATCAGATTAAAATATCATATCCAAATCAGTTGTTATTAAAATGCATCAATTATCTTGAAAGTTAAAAGGCATAAAATTAGAAAAATACCTCAGCTTGCATAGGTTTAAAATACAATATAAAATATATGATACATGATAACAGCAATTTTGTAAATAAATTGATAAATCAGCCGCAATAAAAGAGAAAAAAGGACACCTATACAACTTCATAACCTTTCGTCCTGAACTCTTCTCCTAATGCGCCACATGTGGCCAAGGAACTTTGCAACAGCACAAGCGAACAAAGGTCTCGTATCTGATTTTAAGATTCTCATAGCCACCTGGTGGTCTTGTGTGCCCATTTGTCTACAAATAGGTTTTAGCCACTTGGATCTAGGCCGTACATAAGCCGGGCATGCAAACATAACATGGGCCATAGATTCTATAGGAGACTTACACCCAGGGCAGTTTCTTGATACTGATGTGTTGCTATGCCACCCACTTTGAAAATCGTGCAAGGGGAGGCAGCCGAGCCTAAACTGAATGTACAGCTTTCTGTCAAGGGGTATTTGGATTAAATCTAGATAGGGCTCCAAATAGCTAGTTTGTTTATGGAGTCTAAATTCCACTGTTAAGTTCCCCCAAGAAGATTTCTGCCAGGCTGCCTCTGCAATCCACTCCCAATAGTGTTGCTTAATTTCACTCCTTTGCAACAGGGATGTGTTGGGGTTGTCCCATACTTCCTGAAGCCCTATATCTATTATGAGCCTCCTTATATTGCACTGCCAGCTAATCTCGTTGTTTTTATCAAGACAAATTACTTCTATCATAGCGTTAGCATACTAAACTATATACTAGATACTATAGGCTGTTGTATACTCCCACTGTGAACGGAGTTCCGAATGTTCATCAGAAAATCAGTAAAGGACTATTAAAAAAATGCTTGGCGGTGCAGCAGCGGAACCGCCAGCATGTTACCAGCCTCACACCGCTGCAAGACCGCCAGGATCGCAGATTCCTGGCGGTAGCAGTGGTTCTTTGGTGGTCTGACCGCCATAGTCCGAATATGGTGGTCGGACCGCCAGTCTGGCGGTCAACGGACCACCACCACCACCACCACGACAACAGCGGTCCAGTGGACCTCCAAAGTCGTAATAAGGCCATTAGGTAGCAAGACAGGTTTGAGTACAGAATGTGGTGAAGGACATGCTGTGGGCGTATCGCACCCTGCCCAATGCTGCCACTGGTAAAACTCCCTTTGAGATAATGAGAGGAAGGAAACCAGGGACTAAGTTGGTTCCTTCATGGTTGAGAGACAGACGTGTTGAGGAGGTGGTAAGCACTGAGAGTTATGGTCAAATGGGAGGTGTGATTGCTGTGGGAGATTGGGTGAAGGTGAAGCCTTGAGGTGTAAGGTGAGGTTTGTTGAAGTTTCAGGGTCCTTACAGAGTTAAGGTTGTGGAACGCAACTGGGTGAGTTTGGACAATGATCAAACGTGAAACTTGAGTGTTGCGTTGTTTCGGAAGGGGGATGAGAATCAAGTGCTGGGGAACAGACAGTGGTTCTTGTTCAGGGGGGTTGATGATGGAGGATGGTGATTTTTCAGCAAATACAGCTCGTGTGGGACATGGTGCCAGAGAGGAGCTTGTTTCCAGGAACGCTCATGGTTCGGGCCATGATCGGGTGGTGGCACGGGAGAGGAGAGTTCACAGATCACCTGGGTAGTTAGGGGATTTTGTGTGTGGTTAGTCGGGTTGTTGCAGGTGTAGGTATCCGGTTCTGTTTTCCTTGTGTTCATAGGGTTCCTTCTTCGTCTCTGTATTGTTGGTGCTGTCCGTGTTTCTTGTTTTCCTTTTGGGGTTGGTGATTTGTGAAGAGAAGGGGATGTTTTATAATAATTTTCTTATGGTGTGTTCACTTGCATCTTTCAAGGGGACAGAATGTGAATAGTTAAGATGTTGTTTATGACATAGATAAAATTCTAAAGTGGTTAAGGAGCACAGGAGAATCTGTTGGTGTCTGGCTCCTGGCATAGGATTTCATCTGTGAATATACCTGAAGTGTGTTCAACAGTGAAGCCTCCAGTCATTTGTGGAAGAGGGGTACAACAGTCAGTCATCAAAATGGTTTTCTTAAAAACATCTGATGGAGCAGGATTTCGCAAAAGAAACCTGCTCAACCGAACACCCCTATAATACGGACTAACAATAAGTAGTGTTAAAATAACTAATGTGCACATTTACACTACACGAGGGAAGCTATGCTTTACAAAATGCATGAACTAACCAGACTTAATGCGTAAATAACCGGAAATGTAATAATTTTGTGTTTTGAACGAATCTAGAAGGTTTGCATGGCAAAGCCGCACGTGTATTTGGTAAAAAGCATAGTGAGTGTTGCTTTAAACTAATAAAATAATGCAGCTTTCCTGCTGATGCTATGCTATGCTAGGCTAACCGTTAATATGAAGTAAAGCTAAAGTGGGTGGTAAACAGTGACAATTGCATTGTGTCATAATTAATAAATGTCAGTTTTTCCGTTCTTTTAGTAATGGACAAGTCCTCCATGTTTTTAAATTAGCCTAACCGAGGGCGGGTGGAATTAGGAGCGGGCATGAACCATGTGACCACGTGACTGAACTGCTGTGCAAAGCTGAAAAAGCCTGACCTGGTGAAGGACAGAACATTGAAAGGCAGCCAAAGCCAGTGTCATCGTGGGAACGGAACCTGTTGTTGTTAAATTTATTAAAATGTACAATAAATTGTTGCATGTATACTCATGAGAGAGAAGAGGTATTGATGAAAAATTGTTTAGAACAATGGTGTACTCAAAAGTAGATCATTTCATAGTGGGGTGACATCCCGCCCTTTGAACTTAACCAATTCCTTAGCTAGAAAATGTGAATTTAGCAACTATTGTGGGACGGACATGTACTTTTAGGGAATAAGAATAGGTGCTTTAGGGGTGTGGTTTAGGTCGTCGTCGCTTAGGCTGAAGGTGTCCGAGTGAGGGATGCGCCGCTGTTCGTCGGTTTGTTCAGAGGCCTAGCTGTTCCTGTCCTGTCCCTGTCCTGGTTCTTGAGTATTTGATCCCTGACTCTTGGTTCGGGGTCCCCCACTACTGCCTAGGCCTGGGTGGTGGTTTTCCCTTACAGATCCCTTGGGTTTGTATCTGATCTAACTTAGCATTGCAGAAATTATTTTTGCATTCGTATTCTTGTCTCTGAAACTTTTGTCTCTTCATCTATCCCCTCCGAATCATTGGTTTAAAATGATAGATTTTACTTGTATCTAATGTCTCTTCATCTATCCACTCTTTGCAACGTATATTTGAAATTATAGTTCCGTTGTTACTGATGATTAGTGCGTGCACCACTTTTGAGGCCAGGCTTGTCTTGTCTTTTACTTTCACGGCCGCACGCGCATTCCTCGCATCGCTCGCGGGCTTGCTCTCTCATGAGGTTTCCAGTGTTTGAATTTATGAATGTAATCGCTATGAGCATTTATTATTACTAGATAAAATTATTAAATCTCACCGAGAGTTTGTGGTCATTTTTAGCCAGTTTCTAAAGGTTGATCTTTATTTTTGGAGAATTACCATTGCCATCAACTCTTCAACTAATTGGTCCATCGACCAAGTAGATGAAAAGTCGATTATAATTTTTAATACGCAAAGTACAGGATGTTTAAATTTTGTGCATAAGTAACAGGAATAAATTGAAGAAAAGTTAACAAACTTGACACCAGCGCATCAGGGATTTGGGTGAACGTGTATGGGCCAAAGTATGATGTTATTGAATATTTATCCCTGATCAATTTATTGGGTTCGCGCTGGATCAGTTTCATTGGTAGCAGAGGACGGTTTAATTATTGATTAGTTTGGTAAATGGTTATTGAATATTGATTATATGTCTTAACACAAAGAGTTAGTGTCACGTTTTATGTTGTCTAGAAGTACAGGTACAAAGTTACCTGAGGAATCCCGGGAAGGAATTTGCCTGAAGTAGGCAGAAGAAGAGTGTGGTAAAGAAATCACACTGCAGAATTACTTTGTCTGTTGAAATAATACTGAAAATCTACGTAGGGCTGTCAGTGTTATAAATAGGGAAAAGTCGTATGTAAGTAGAGTGACTGAAAATAGCGAAGGGTCCACTTTTGAAACTCTAGCAGTATCCCCGGGGGAGTAACAGGACACCTTTTTAATGCCAAAAAGTCCTCTTGTGAAACTTCGGCTTTATCCCTAGAGGAGTAACAGGTCTCCCCGGAGCTTGTTAGAAAAGTGAGATAACGCTGGTCGTTATTGTTACTTGCAGTGTAAGGATCTCTTGGAGAAGTGAAGACTTTCTCTTTATTTAGTTGAACAGACAAAGTAGCATTGTCTTTTTATGTCGTTACTAACGGAATTTTTATTAAGAAAAATCAGAAAAACAGTGTCGTAGGATTTTGTAAAGGAGGGGTCAGTAGAAGGAGTGATACTGATGTCACAAAAGGCCGCGCTGTTATTGGACGAAGCAGCGGGCGTATATCGAGAGTAGATTGTAAAGGGAGGGTCAGTAGAAGGAGTAAAATTGACATCACAAAAGGCCGCGTTGGCATTGTTCAGATAGCGGGTGTGAACAAAGCTCCGATTGGTTAACTGGCGTGAGTCGCGCTGACACTGGTTGAGACTGTAGTTACGTAGGAAGCTGTGACTGGTTGGTGTGAGTTGCGCTGGTATAGGACAGGACTTAACGAATAGGAAAGAGAGAATTACGGAGAAATTTTGTTTGAGTTATTGTTGAAAACACATTAGTAAAAAAGAGTTTGAAAATGGGTTTGCTAAAAACAATAAAGAATTTCTTAAAGAAAGACAAACAAATTGTGACTAGAGAGGGAATTACAATTCCACCCCCAAGAACTCCTGCCTCTTATATGATGATGGAGCGAAGGTACCATACTTGTGTTTGGTTAGAGAACTGGATGAAATATACGAAGGATGATGGAATGTTCGCTTTTCCTGAGTTTGGTACATTCAATGTGAGAATTTTACAGAATTTGAGAAATAGGATGAACTCGCTAGAACCAAATCCTAGACTTACCCAGTATGAAGCGTTGGAAGAATGGGAAGTAGAAGCTTTTGAGCGAGAAAAAGATAGAAGTGATAGACGATTCAGAGGTTTTATGCCTAGATGTCGATTTGAGAGGCGAGAAGATCAAATGAAAAGATGGAGAAGAGCTGTAGTGACCGAGGGTCTATATCCAGTTTTGACAGCAGGGAGTCAGACAGGTACAAAGTGTAAAGAGAAAAAGAAAAATATAGAAACGTCCGGAGAGGGCTTAGATGAATCTGATGATGAATTGTTAGAAGATATTCTGACTAAAAGACCTCCACCATATGAAGAAAATTCAGGGGAGGTGATTCCAAGTGCCCCACAAATGGCAACCCCATTAACTCCCCAAGTTACCGAAATAGCTAGGATAGTGCGAGAAAATGAAGTGAGTTTGTTAAACAAAGCTAGAATGGAACAGGTACAGAAACTAAATCAGTTAAATTTGAATGCAGAAGCTTTGACGGTACCAGTGACAATTGGTCCAGTGGTTCCATTATTTGGAGAAAAATCGACTTTGCCAAAAGTACACACATTGTCAGTTCCAAGAAGTAGTGTAAGGAGTGAAATAGTGTCAGTAACAAATGAAATTAGACAAGACGACCAAAATACCACACTATTGGACCTTCCGGTGGTGATTTATTAACAGAGACCCTGAGGAGAAGTATTCAATTAGACCCGAGAAAAATAGGGCCACATTTTACACCAGTAGCAGGGAGTTCAGCAGGTCCCTCTCCAGAAGAATTAACTAACTGGATAAAAGAAATGACCAAGCCAAAAGCTCAAACACAGAGTATAAATGTGAGTCAATTGAAAGTAGATTTAGAAGAGATGATTATTGGAACAGTAAGTCCAGACAGACTAGGGACTTATACTGAGGAAGAGTTGCTGTTTATATGTAAAAGTATTACTTGGAGAGCGAGGAATTTTCATGAGAAACTATCGGAAGTTGCTAGTGAGTTTGGTGTAGATATAGAGAAGTCGAAGGTGTTGCAGAAAACGTACAGAATGGCTTTTACTGACAAGGATTTAGAGAGTTTGAATATGTCAGGGAAAAGATTGCAGATAAAAAAATTAATGAATATTCTGAAGAAATGGGGAAATGTAGAACGATGGAGGAGTAAATGGATGAAAAAGAAGGAAGAACCTGTTGGTAAGGGAACCTCCATGTTTCCGTTAAAGGAAACCGAGCAAGTTGAAAGGGCATGTCCAATGAGAGAAGTTCCAGGTGGTGGATATGTTCACGTACCTTTGACTTGACAAGACATATTATCATTCACCAATGATTTTCCCAGATTGCGAGAGAAGCCAGTTGAATGGTACAAACAAGTAGATAGATTTGTAAAAGTTTCAAAGGTGTTGTTGAAAGAATTAGATGGTCTTTTTGAAATAGTGGTTCCAGCTGACTTGTGGACAGAATGTAAAATTACTGTCGACTGGCCTAAGGATGAATATCCCAGGGATGCAAAAACAGGTGCACCATTTGAAGAGGTGATGAAAAAGTACCATCAGGTCATTACTTTCTTGAAAGGGAAGATTTCTCCTAAAGAAACAGATTGGGATAAGATTGACAGGACGACCCAAGAGCCTAAAGAGTCGGTGCATGCATATTATGAGAGACTGTTGCAAGTGTTTAAGCAGTACAGTGGGTTTGAGAATATTGGAGACAAAGATATGGGACATTTTGTGTATCGATTCGTATATGGAATGAAACCAGAGATTAGTGCAATGATACAGCAGCATATGCTCTGCTGGCAGAGTAAGTCAATAGATGAGATTTTGAGGTATGCAAAGTATTGTAGTGATGACATTGATTCAAGGCTTAAAAAGTTAAAAGAGAAAATGATGTGGGCACAAGTGAAGATGGCAGAACAGCAACAGGAAAATAGTAATGTGCAACAAAGTCAGAGTCAGGCTGGTCAGGTATACAGTGGAGGTAAAGGAAAATTTAAAATGAGTAAGGAAGAAGCTAAAAAGAAATTTCCTTGTCATGCGTGCGGAAAATTTGGACATTGGAAGAACGAGTGTAGATCTGGTCAAAAAGGTAATGAAGTACATCAAAATTTAAATCCACAGATGCAGAATGAGGTGATTGGGAATCAACAGCAGCAGCAGCAGCAGGTAGGTACTCCACAGTTACAGGTGCCACAACCTCCTATACCCCGTAATGTGAGTGCTCATATGCAGATGTACAGTGCAAGCACTGGATTCCACGGAGAAGAGCAGTTAGGTAAGAATCCATTAGTTTCGCAGTATTTGTTGCGGTGCAATGAGAGTGATTCGGATTCATCGCAATGACGGTGCCTCAGGGGGGAGGAAGAGTGCGTATTTGGCGCATCTTTAGCGGTAGATCAGTCAGGTCCATTTGTTGATGGAAAGGTAGAAGGTAAAGATATCACCTTCTTGTTGGACACTGGTGCTACCCGTTCTACTGTGAGAGCAGCAGAAATTCCAAACCTACCCCTCTCGGGAGAAACTATCCAAGTTGTAGGCGTTGAAAATAAACATATTAGAACTCCTGTCACAGCCCCGATAGAAGTTCATATTGGAAATTTCAAAGACATGCATCGGTTTGTGGTATGTGATTCCAGTCCCGTTAATCTCCTGGGCAGAGATTTGTTGTGCAAAATGAATTGTACCATTTATTGTACACCGGATGGTGTTGCCTTTATGACGCCAGATGAGGATGTTGAATACAAAGTAATGATGGCCCAGAGAGAATCAGAAGTGAGTGAATTATATTCACTCCTCACTGAGGAGGATTTGCCTGAAGAATTAAAAGGTACAGTGAGATCAGATGTGTGGGATTTCACAGGAAAAGAGATTGGGTTAATGACAAATGTAGATCCAATTCAGATTACAGTAAAAAATGGTGCTATATATCCAAATACCCCACAATACAAAATGAGTCCAGAAGTAATTGCAGGAGTCACACCTGTGATTGACCAAATGATTGAACAGGGAATTTTAAAAGAAATAATGAGCAGTCCCTGTAATTCGCCCATTATTGGAATCAAAAAGCCTAATGGGAAATATAGAATAGTACAAGATTTGAGAAAGGTGAATAAAATTGTAGTGCCATGTTGTCCAATAGTGCCAAATCCAGCAGTAATTCTTTACCAAATTCCTTGTGGTGCTGAATGGTTCACCATTATTGATTTGTGTCAGGCATTTTTCTCTATTCTTTTGCACCCGGAAAGTCAATATTTATTTGCATTCCAGTTTGGAAACTGTGTCTTGGCATGGTGCTGAGTTCCTCAAGGGTACACTGAGAGTCCTTTGATCTTTAATCAGATCTTGAAAAAATGTTTGGAGACTTTGGTCATGCCTGGAAACTCTGTTTGGTTCAGTATATTGATGACCTACTGGTGGCATCAAAAACACGAGAAGCATGTGTAACAGACACAATTGCTTTACTGAACCATTTAGCAGAAGGAGGACATAAAGTGTCACCATCTAAATTGCAATACTGTAGACAGGAAGTTCTGTATTTAGGTCACAAGATTGAAAAGGGGGTCAGAAAGGTGACGCCAGAGAGAATCAGTGTGATCAAGAAAATGAATCCACCCAGAAATCAAAAGGAAGTGCGAATGTTTTTGGGAATGGTTGGATACTGCAGACAGTGGATCTGTGGTTTCTCACTGATTGCAAAACCTCTACAGAGGTTGACCCGAAAGGATGTGAAAGATCCAATCGTGTTGGACGAAGAGAGTATGGAATCCTTTTCAAGGTTGCGAAACAGTCTTTGTCGAACACCTGCTTTGGGAATGCCAGATTACTCTAAAGAATTTGCATTGTACTGTTGTGAAAGAGATGGATGTGCACTTGCAGTTTTAACTCAGAAACACGGAATGGCACGACGTCCAGTGGCATATTTTTCTGCTACCCTAGATTCAGTGGCTGCAGCATTACCAGGCTGTTTAAAAACAGTAGCCGTCACTTGTGTAAGTTTGGAACAAAGTGAAGCAATTGTGATGGGCTATCCAGTAAAAATATTTGTACCACATTCTGTTGAGATCCTTTTAACTCGCACCCGGACTCAACATATGACCTCTAGTCGGCTGACTATATATGAGAGAGTGATTCTAGGTGCTGAAAATGTGACAGTGGTGAGGTGCACTACTGTGAACCCTGCTACATTGTTACCAGAATCTGAAAGAGACACGTTAGTGACAGATTCCTTACCTTAGAATATCCCCAGGCGTCAGGCTGGATCCGGAAAGTTTTTGCGTAGCAGTACCCTTGCGCGTCGGTAGGCGGAGTCGTGCGGGTCCGTCGTCGGCGTCATGATCGCCGGGATGACGTCGCGGGAGGTACTTAGACGCCGCCCCTGCGCGCTGACGTCAGTTCTTCTTTTTCCGCGCCAGTAAGCGCAGATCCGGGAAGAGCAGTGCCCTAGTCAATTTTTGATACATTTTTTGTGAATTTTTTCACTGTTTCTTTTCGAGTCTTCATCGACTCCTAGGTGTCGTAGGGATGCCCGGCTTCAAGCCATGCGACGCCTGTGGTCGAATGATGTCGATCACAGACCCGCATCTCGAGTGTCTCTACTGTCTCGGCCGAGACCACGACACGAAGTCGTGTCCTGACTGCCGGAAACTTCACCCGAAGGCTTTGCGAGAGCGGTCTCGAAAGCTGCTCGAGGTCTGGCAGTCGGCTCCGCGCCGCACCAAGCCCCGGTCCCGGGAGAGGTCGAGGGGCCGGTCGCGGAGCCCCCGCCGGTCGTCGGAGTCCAAGTCTTCGCGCTCCTTGGGTAAGTCGAAGCACAAAAAGTCTAAGAAGCATCATCGCTCTAAGACTTCGCCTCGCCGGTCTCGCGACTCGTCTGAGGCCCCTGTCGGCACCATCCCCGCCCCCGTGGCCCTGGACGTGCCTGTGGAGCCGCCCCCGCATTACCCGTCCTTTCCGGGTTCGGGGGCGACTCCGGCCGAAATACAGGAATTCCTGTCGGCCATGGCCCGCCTCTTCGGGCCTCCAGGTCCCTCCGGTGCACCTTTGGGCCCTGATGGGGTTGCTCCGGCATCGCCGCCGACTCCGGTCCCGGCGTCGCCTGTCCCGCCAGCCTTCATCCCGGCCTCGGCTCCGGCCCCGGCCTCGATCCCGGCTCCGGTGGTACCGCAACCCCCATCGACGCCGGTTGACCTAACCACGCCTCCGCCGACGCCGATGTCCCCGGTGCCGTTCCTGACGCAGTCCGGGGCTCCGGACGGCGTCGTTCCCCGGTTGTCTCCGGCTCCAGACATGGAGCCGGACCGACGTCGCTCGACGCCGGCTCCGGCGCCGATGAGACCTTGGGTCCCAAATGTCCCTCCTCCTCCATATTTTGAACAAGAGGAGGACCAGGAGAGCTGGGAGGGGTCGGAAGACCCTCTCACACAACAGTGAGTATGATCAGGACTGGGCTGAGGAACTTGGGGATGCCAGTGGTCTAGACACTTCCCCTGACACTGGCATGCTGTCTCCTCCCGTGGCTACGGAGGAGGGAGAAAATTTTGCAACGGTGTTGCGTAGAGCAGCTGGAGCCTTGCACCTCCAATTGCCTACTGTGGCTGTCAGGACTAATCTCCTGACGGAAGTGCTTCAGCCGGCAGCTTCGTCCACGGAGACTGTGCTGCCGTTTAATGATGCACTGACTGACGTTCTTTTGGGCGCCTGGTCCATGCCCACCACAGGGGCTCCTATGGATAGGAACGTGGCCCGACGCCATCGCCCTGCTCCGGGCGACCCCTTGTTTCTCTCCCAACATCCCACCCCCGAGAGCTTGGTTGTCCAAGCCTCTGCCTCCCAAACCGCCTTTCCTACCGCCCCTCCGGATAGGGAATCCAAACGCCTGGACCAATTTGGGAAGAAGGCTTTTCTTCCTCCAGTGCTGGCTTGCGGTCCGTCAACACCGCTTGCCTTTTGGGCCGATATACCCACTCCCTGTGGGATTCGGTGGCGGCTGTTTTGCCACAGTGTTCTGAGGAGGTCCAGACACTGCTTACCCGCGCCATTGCGGAAGGAAGAGATGCGGCTAAATACACCATACGTTGTGGCCTTGATACCGCCGACTCGCTGGGCAGATCGCTTGCAACGACGGTGGCGCTACGTCGCCACGCCTGGCTGAGAACAACTGGTTTCTCGGGTGATGTCCAGAATACACTCATGGACATGCCCTTTGATGGAGTCGGTCTTTTTGGTTCCAAAGCAGACCATGCGCTGGAGCGTTTTAAGGACTCACGGGCTACTGCCAAGTCCCTGGGCCTTTCTGTTGTACGCCCTCCGCTAACCTCTGCTTTTCGCCCCTTCGTGGCCACGGAAGGGGCGCCCAGTCACGTCAGCTGCCCAGCCACCGGCCCGCGCAGCAAGCGTCTTCGCGTGGCCGAGGACGTGGATACCGCCGTGGCGGTTCGGGCAACCAGCGTGCGGGTCAGGCCACCACCTCCAACCCGTCCGCGGCCTCCAAGCCCTCCTAGTCCCTCCTTTCCGGTGCACAGCACGCCAGTAGGGGAAGGGTCCGTCATCACCTTCACCACTGGCGTCCCATCACCTCGGACAGGTGGGTCTTGGACATTGTCCGAAGGGGCTACTCCCTCCCCTTCGTGACCACCCCCCAGCCATGCCACCACAATTCCACCGCATGTCAGGGGATCACTTGGTGCTTCTGCAGAAGGAAGTCACGGCCCTCTTGGCCAAGAGGGCCATCGAGCATGTTCCGACCCCAGAAGTAGGACGTGGTTGCTACTCCCACTACTTTCTGGTGCCCAAAAGGGACAAGGAGGACATGCGTCCTATCTTGGACCTCCGGAACGTCAATCGCTTCCTCCGGAAGGAGAAGTTCAAGATGCTCACCCTAGCTCAGGTCTTGACTGCCCTCGACCCTGGAGACTGGTTGGTAGCGTTGGACTTGCAGGACGCTTATTTCCACATCCCCGTCCTGCCGGCCCACCGGCGTTACCTACGGTTCACGGTAGGCCTCGAGCATTTTCAGTTCACTGTGCTCCCTTTGGCCTTACAAGTGCCCCTCGGGTGTTCACGAAAGTGATGGCGGTGGTCGCAGCTCATCTGCGCCGGGCAGGGGTTCTAGTCTTCCCCTACCTCGACGACTGGCTGCTGAAGGCGGGCTCGTCCCAGGCAGTCGTCTCCCACCTCCAGACTACGGCCGAACTCCTGCACTCGCTGGGGTTCTCCATCAATGTGCCGAAGTCGCATCTGATTCCTTCTCCACAGCTCCTTTTCATCGGAGCAGTTCTGGACACGACGCAGTTTCGGGCCTATCCTCCCGAACGGCGAGTCCGGGATATTCAGGCTATGATCCCAATCTTTCAGCCTTTATCCTGGGTTTCGGTACGGATGACCCTGAGGCTGCTGGGCCTCATGGCCTCCTGCATCCTGCTGGTCGATCATGCCAGATGGCATATGCGGGCTCTGCAGTGGGACCTGAAGTTCCAGTGGGCGCAGCACCAGGGCAACCTGTCCGATCACGTCCAGATCTCGGAGGGGGCTGCAAAACAGTTGCAGTGGTGGCTCTCGACCCGGCAATGGGTCATGGGCAGATCCCTCTCCCTTCCCCAGCCAGAGCACACAGTTGTGACGGACGCGTCCCTTCTGGGATGGGGCGGTCACATGGGAGAGGCGGAGATCAGAGGCCTCTGGTCTCCGGCGGAGTCCCGGCTCCATATCAACATTCTGGAGCTCCGGGCGATCCGACTTGCACTCAAGGCATTCCTTCCCTCTGTCAAAGGGAAGGTAGTGCAGGTGTTCACAGACAACACCACCGCCATGTGGTACTGCAACAAACAAGGCGGGGTGGGGTCGTGGAACCTCTGTCAGGAGGCTCTGCGCCTCTGGACATGGCTGGAACATCAGGGCATGTTCCTGATGGTTCAACACCTGGCAGGTTCCCTGAACGCCAGGGCGGACGAACTCAGCCGCAGGTGCATGATGGATCACGAATGGCGTCTTCACTCGGAAGTGGCGCAAGGTCTCTTTCTGCAGTGGGGAGAGCCTTGGTTAGATCTATTCGCCACCGAAGAGAACGCGCAATGTCATCAGTTCTGCGCGTTGGAATTTCCAAGGCGGCACTCGCTCGGCGACGCTTCGTCGCGAGTGGAGTTGCGGTCTGTTGTACGCCTTTCCGCCTATACCACTTCTACCCAGAGTGTTGAAGAAGATTCGGCGCGACCGGGCCCAAGTCATCCTTGTGGCTCCGGACTGGGCTCGAAGAGTTTGGTATCCCGAGCTACTCAGTATGAGCGTCGATCCCCCGATCCGTCTGCCTCTTCGGGAGGATCTTCTGTCGCAGCAGCAGGGGACGGTCCTCCACCCGAACCTGTCCAGCCTCCACCTGCTTACGTGGAGATTGAGCGGCGGCAGTTGATTCCTTTCGACTTGCCTCCCGAAGTTTGTGATGTGATTCTGGCAGCCAGGCGTCCCTCCACTAAGGTGGTATACGCCTGCAGGTGGAACAAGTTTGTGGCATGGTGCACAGCAAAGGCTGTGAATCCCCTTTCTGCCCCTCTTTCTGAGGTTCTTCTGTTCCTTCTTTCCCTGGCCCAACAGGGTTGTGCCCTGGGTACCATCAAGGGCTATCTTTGTGCCATCTCGGCCTTCCTCCGGCTTCCTGATCAGCCCTCCCTTTTCAAGTCCCCTGTTGTTAACAGGTTTCTAAAAGGCATTACACACCTCTTCCCTCCTGTTCCGTTTGTGATGCCTCAGTGGGACTTGAACTTGGTTCTTACCTTTTTCATGTGCGCTCCCTTTGAGCCTCTACATAACTGTCCTCTTCGTCTTCTGACTCTGAAGACAGCCTTTCTGGTGGCCATCACCTCCGCTCGGCGGGTGAGGGAGCTCCAGGCTCTATCATGCAAACCTCCCTTTCTGTCTGTCCATCCAGACAAGGTTGTTCTTCGGACGCGTCCGTCCTTCTTGCCAAAGGTGGTTACTGCCTTCCACATTGGGCAGACCATCACTTTGCCCACCTTCTTTCCGCCTCTGCATCCTTCCAGAGAGGAAGAGAGGCTCCACCGTCTGGACCCAAAACGTGCGCTTTCCTTTTATATCAACCGCACACAACACTTCCGGGTGGATGACCAGCTCTTTGTTGGCTACGTGGTCGCCAAAAAAGGTCGGGCAGTGCACAAGAGAACCATCTCCCGCTGGGTAACCTTGTGTATCAAAGCCTGCTATTCTTTGGCTAAGAAGGAGCCTCCTGTTGGGCTGCGTGCCCATTCCACCAGGGCAACGGCTGCTACCACGGCTTTGGGCCGCGGTGTTCCGCTGCAGGATATCTGTCAGGCAGCTACGTGGGCCTCGCTGCACACGTTTACAAAGCATTACTGCCTTGACTGTCAGGTCCGGAGGGACGGCTTCTTTGGCCGTTCTGTCCTCCGGGACTTCCTTGTCTGATCTTTGTTCGCAGACCCACCACCGGGGTTGGTATTGCTGGGGTATCTATTCTAAGGTAAGGAATCTGTCACTAACGTGTCTCTTTCAGATGCACAAGTTACTAACTTGTGTAACGATATATCTGTAAGAGACAGTAGTTGGTGACAGATTCCTACCGCCCACCCATCCTCCCCGTTCTGCGAACTGATTTCTAGGGTTATGGACATCCCTTTCAGGGCCCTAGTATTTTTCAGACACCTATGTCAGCTTCTTGCATGGCTCTGCGTTCCTGGCGCGGAAAGTCGTGTACAGAACTGACGTCAGCGCGCAGGGGCGGCATCTAAGTACTGCCCGCGACGTCATCCCGGCGATCACGACGCCGACGACGGACGCGGAGCCGCACGACGCCGCCTACCGACGCGCAAGGGTACTGCTACGCAAAAACTTTCCCGGATCCAGCCTGACGCCTGGGGATATTCTAAGGTAAGGAATCTGTCACTAACTACTGTCTCTTACAGATATATCGTTACACAAGTTAGTAACTT